>JABAYD010015119.1:230-13614 GCA_014822095.1 Diplotaxis tenuifolia
TTGAGTGAGGCCTTTTTGTGAAAGCTGGTAATGTGCAAAATATTGAGAGTATTAGGAGCGACAATGGTTTGTTCTTATCTTAGGCTAGCACTAAGACCTAATTTAAGCTAGCACTTAGGATGGTTATTGGGTTTGTAAGCTTGATTTTGATCTTGGGATTGGGAGGTGAAAAGATACATGAAAAGAGTGAGCGAAAAAGAGCAAAGAAAAGAAAAGGAAAACCACTAAGGATACAAAAAAAGTAGATAAAAGCTCTGGAATCCTTTAGTATAATCCCTCTTAGAACATAAAGAAAAGACACAAAAATATTTGGGGATGTATATGCAAAGAAAAGAAAATAAAGAAAAACCTTTAAATATTAGAGTAGGAGAGTCTAGAGTGGAGGAAATCTCACCTTAGAGGACTTGAATATATAAGACGGAGAACGCGTTAAGGGAGTCGAGGCGTTCTCTCTGCATTCAATGAACGGAGCCTTGATGCCATGGAGTTACAGATCCATTCGCCGGAAGAGGAAGAGTCTGCGGCGGTGACATCGCGAAGGAGAAAAATGAGAAAGTTAGGGTTTTGTTACTCAACTTTATTGGACCGAAAAAATAATGGAGGCTACGGGATTCGAATACCTTAACTTGCGGAGCAAACCTTTAATATTAAGGGTTAGAGCACTGTGCTAAACCGTCGTTTGTTGTTTGTTCTCATCGTCTTATAAGTTTATATTATTTTCTTTTCCAAAAAGCAAATGTACGCGGGCAGATATGGGAGTCGAACCCATACATTCGAAAACACAACTTATTTTCCCGGCTTAGACCACTTGGCCAACTCCTCATTTACTGTCAATGGTAAGCGTGATAAACTTTATATTATTACAGAATTAAATAGGTGAGATCCACTAAACGCTGAGTGGCGCGCTGAAGAGTCTAGAAAAGACCTCATTATAATAGAGATTTGTTTGTGGACGTAATGTAGGTTTGTTTTCGTTATAAATTTGATTTTGTTTTTAATTAGTTTCTATGACTAAGGGAACCAAAGAAACAGCATATCTACTCTACTAACATATATATATATATATATTTCATTTGATTTCAGTTTGTACTGTTATTACATAAGCCATCACTACATTTCATCACCAAGCATGATATAAGAATACTAATCAATTTATTATAGATCAACTGATCAATTAGCTAATATTGATAATCATATGTATTAACTAATTTTAATTTTCAGAAAGAACCGAGAAAGGAATCAATAATTGGTCGGAATGCCTTAAAGAGAATAAAATAAGTCTTCTCACTTGGATGGATGGAATCAAAAAAGACATAAGCAAATGTATTAGGACACACATATGACCTTGGATTGCACAAGACCGATGCCTCTAAGTATCCAATTCCACAACATCCCCTGCTCCCTTCTTCAAACCCTATAACATACAACTATATTATAAACTAGCTTTTGATCCGGAAATGTTTTATTATTAAAATTTTATACAATTAACTTTTGTATTTATTCAAAGTATATTTTGGTGTAAAATCAGTAGTCTGAAATTTGTGGTGATGACTGTTTTACATTAGTTTTTAGTTTTAACTGTTTTTTCTTTAATTTTTTGATTTTTTTTTGTTTTTAGTTTTTAAATTTCTAATTATGATTCTCATTTTTTGGTTTTGATTTTTAGTTTTTAGATTCGATGAGTTAGTTTGAACTGATATTACCAACAAATGTATCTCAAATAATTGAACAACTAATTTATAATTGAAAAGATGACAATTTTCTAAAAACAATTGCAATATTTTATTTTGTGAATAAAAAAACAAAAATATAACCCGTGTTTTCAGCTTTTGGTTTTTAGTTTTTAGATTTGGTTTTTGGTTTTGCTTTATATTTGATTTTAATTAAATAAAAACTTACCATTAAAATGTATCAAAACAGAGTGATTATTATTTAAAATAAAAATACATTAACATTTTTAAAATACATGATTTAAATAAATGATTAATAATATATATTTTTAAAGAAAATATTAAACACCTTTGGACCTAAAAATAACAATTTCATTTAATTATTAGATTTTCATTTTTCAAGGAACTGTTAGATATTAAAGAAAATATCAACCTAAGAGATAGATTAACAAAAAAAACAAAACCATTCCATAAAACATGTTTTGGTTTTTATGTTTTTTTATTAGTAGATTTAATACATGTTTGGCCTGAACTATATATGTATTATTTTTTTGACCCACACTTTCCAAACGCAGAAGTTTTTAGAGATAGTTACATGATTTATATTCATCTTTGGATTAATTTAGTTTTAGAACATTATATATATTTATAATGTTTAATATGTACATGATTTATTTATATGTACATGTTTAATATGGAAATATACTAATTATATAATGATTTCCAAAACCTATTGGTTTCATATAATTAGTAAATTTTCATATTTGTTAAGAAACTGTTAAGATATAAGATCTATTAGTTTCATATAATTAGTAGATTTTCATATTTTGATAAACTGTCGTTTTTAATTCAGTTTATACATATTAGTCATGTCGGTTTGATTTAAGTAATTCGGTTCAGTCAACTATATGGCGTGTATTATTCATTAATTTGTAACACTCTAGAAAGGTTCCAAATTTAAATGACAACTTGTATCTGTAGATAAAAAAGACTATGTTTTAATAAAGTAGATATTGTACATATATGTTAAAAGAAGAACTCATATTGGTATCAAAGGAGACGTAAATTCTTATAAATAAACCCTAAAACTTGCATCAAAATGTAAAATCTAAACATAAACTCTTAACCCTTGATTTGTTTTATAGAAATACTAATTCTAATTTTTAAAGGCAGTATATTTTCTAGTTGGGTTTATTTTCTTGATTATCCTAAAAACTCTATCCAGATTATCAATTGGTTGATGTGCTTACTTACCGAATTTTCGATGATCAAGAATGATCTCATAGACTGGGTTGTAGACGTCGAGGTAAATGTTCTTGGACCCAAGATGGCCCAAACTTATTTGCATGAGGTCCAATTCCTTTTGTAAGTAGAAATTGTAGTTTATGGCCACGGTGGAGAAACGGTCAATGCAGCGACGGATGGTCAAAGGTTCGCCGGAGAACATTGTTATAACAATTGGTAAACACCCAATCGGTGGCAAACCTTCCACCATTATTCTTCTTGCTCCTTCATGCCATAAACCCTAACCAGTATATAACCATATCAATATTTTTAAAAGTATTTTTGTACAAATATATTAAAAACAAACTAAACCAGTAGATATCGACCTAAAGTCTCAAACAAAAACAAATTATCGCAGTAGTATGATATAGTAGCAAACCGAACAATGATATCAGACCCATGTTGAAAGTGAGTTAGCATTCGATTTGGTAAAGAATTTCCTTTTTTAGATTTGTATTTTTTTTAAAATATTGTAGTGTGAGAAATGAAAAGAATATTTCATTCATGATATTATATATCTGCTAAAGTTTATAGCTTTGAATTTTAATTATTTATATCACAGATATAAATTTACTTTTATATATACTTCTATATAATTAAAAATAAAATCAGAGATTAAATTCATTTTGAAGAAAGATAAAAAAAAGTTTTGTAAAAGTATATATAAAATTTATATGTATGATAATTATTAATTTATATTTTTCACGAGACCATATATCTACCTAAGAGTTTTCTACATATTATTATTTGATCAAAATATTTCATATTTTACACGTATCCACCTTGGAATCAGATTAATTTATTAATTTATCATATGTAAATTGATCAAAATATTTCATATTTTACAAGTATCCAACTTGGAATCAGATTAATTTATTAATTTATCATATGTAATTTGTTTATTATATATTGACTACATATAAATAACTAGTGAATAATTATTCTATTTTTATTTTTAGTATTGAATCATAGAATTTATGTTGTAATTTTATAAATTACTTTTATATATTTTAATACACACACACACACACACATATATATATATATATTTGGATACATGTTTCTAACATATTAATACTATTATTTGAGAAGTAAATTTACTGATTTTTATATTTTAATAATATTATATTTAAAAAATAAGATAATTATTATTATGTTTTTATCTTGAAAATGTATATATATTTTTATTAGAAAGCTTAAAATTAAAATATAAAAATTATAATTAAATATAAAGAAACCGAAACATTGTATAAATATAGTTTTTAAAATAGAAGTGGACGTTCGGATACCCATTCAAATTTGGTTCGAGTCTATTCGGGTTTCAGATTTTCGAGATTAAAGATTTTAGTCCCATCCGATATTTAAAATTTTCAGTTTGGATCTTTACGGGTACAATTCGGGTTTAATAACATGTTTGTTATTTATTTATTTTTTTAAAAAATTATACTTTAAATTTCTTAAATTCAAAAAAGTATAACACATAAAATTGAATAATATATGCCAAAAGACTTAAATGTAGCATTAAATTGATTTGATTTAAATATTTGGATAGAGAATTAATAGATGTTTTAAATATTTTGGTATTTTGAGTATTGTTCAAAAATTTTATATATTTCCTTTTGACTATCTGTATATATTTTCAAATATTTTGGAAAGCTTAAAAACATTTTATATGTTTTGGATATTTACTCTAAAAGTAGCTAATATATTTAAGTATATAAATCTAATTTGGATACCCTAAATACTTTGATTCCTATCGGGTTCGATTCCGATTCTCTAGATACCAAAATTTTAAAATGTGTTCAGATATTTAACCAATTTCTATTTGAGTTTGGTATTATTTTTTCAGATCGAGTTCGGTTCTTTGGGTTTAGATTTTGCGGCCAACCCTATTTTATTTAAAATTTTAGAAAGTATAAATAATAAATTATTATCCTGCTTTTTGAGTTAATAAAACTTAAAGTAATACATATTCATAGAAAAATTATTCATGTATATACGGACAAAACACCTAATAATTCTTTATTTTAAAAAGAAATTCGCTACCCTGGTTTCATACAAAACTCTTTTTCGAGTATATGGTTCCCTTAAACCAAATTCTCTGTAATATTCTGACATTTAATGAAAACTATGGTATATTTGTGGTATTAAAAGATATTCATCCACAAATCTCGGTTTGTAAAAATCTAGTAACTATAATATACCGCATACAATTAGGTTTGTAATTTTTTAGCCAAAATCTACAAAATCTATATTATTAAAAGAGAAGTACCAAGTAAAAAATGCTCCTAAGTTTTCTAACTTATTTACATTTCTATGCCATTAATAATTAAATTAAATTACATATTTTAAAGCTCGTCTTTTCCATTTAGTTAATGATTTCTCTTTTATCAAATTTACTACATATGTTATAGAAGTTTAAAACTCATATATCTGCTTAAACATGTATAACTAATTTCTAATCTTTTATGGCATAATAAGCCATAATATAATATTTTTTCATATTTTACCTTTGTTTTTATATTGTATATTCAATTTTTTAATTACGTGTACATGTTTAATTTTTTATATGATATCAAATATTGGTTAATAGATGATCTAAGACGCCAAAACACTTAGTGAATATAATACAATCAAATATTAAAAATATATATAAAATAAATATTTAAAGAAACCAAAAATTCATATCCACGCTGGCGCGAAGATCAGTTATTATTAAAAATGAAATAAATTCGATATTCAACATCCATTCTTATTACAAAATATTAGAGTATATATAATTACCTGGATAAATTGCTTGAGATTGTAAATAACAAGTTGCTGATAAGCTTCAATAGTGAAACTTTTTCTTCGAATTGGAATTGTAAAATAGTTTATGACGAAATCGTTGGTTCCTGCACTAACACAAAATATAGATTCTTCAATGTGTTTTTCCATACTTTGTTTCCCAATATTACCCTCCAATTTTCTCTTGTATTCTCTGAAATGCTCTAGTTGAGTTGGTATGTCTATCACGTTCTACAGCCCCACCAGTGAAAGCAACAATACACAATATATTAATTATTTTGGAAACAGATAAATAAGCAAGAGAAAAATATCTGAAACTATATATTTCATCCTTTATTTATATCAATATTGTTTTGGTTACTGATAGATTCAATACAAATTAATAATTTTATTTATTGAATAATATCTCAGTGGCAAGCAATTATGTTTATATCATAACAATCAAAATACCGTAAACTATAATAATTAAAACATCTTAATAATTGAATTTCTTACTACATTTGGATTCTAAAATATCAATATTTTGATTAATATTTTCCATACCAGTATTTATAACCAAAACGATATAATTTTCTGTAGATTGCAGTGCAACAATATAGTTCTTGAGTCGGAAACAATGACAGGATAAAAATATTTTCACCCAAATAATTAAATTATTAACTATCAATTTTATTAATATGAATTGATATATTTTATTTTATTTAAAATAAAAATAATGTTTGCTAAGTTAAACATAAAAAGCTAAACAGCAAGATGTATAATTGATTCTTAAAAGTTTTTTTTCCACTTTGATTTTTAAATTCTAGTTCTCCAATTTTCAACTCAAGCTGGCCATCGATAGAACTCCTATGTCGAGATGGAAAGACTTAAAGGTAACCAAAAAATCACGAGATGACAACTTTTATTTGCCGTCAACGAGTCTACTCGCGATAATTTTGGATATTATTATTATTATTTTTTTGCAACAAAAGACTGATCTATTACTTAAGATTGAGGTGGTCTGGGAATCCAGACCGGAATAGAACAACCAACAAATACTAGATTCCTATAGAAAGATCTAGCGGTTCTCGCAAGTGAATCTGAGACAATGTTATGCGCTCTGGCAACATAGAGAATCTTGAAGTCTGGAAAGCAGATCTGCAGTATTGCAAGTTTTTCCAGCTCCGTCGAAAATCCTGGCCAATTATGGGGGCACCTAAGCATCGCAATCAGCTCCTTGCAGTCGGTTCCGAAGCTCTGACATGACGAATGTTGAAGCATATTCTCCATTACCCATCGCAGTGCTTCTAATTCTGAATGCAATGCTGATTCCACTCTAATGAAATTGCGCAATCCCAACAACTGGTTATTTCCTCTGTCGTCCTTCCAAGCCCATCCACATCCACTAAACTCGTCATTCGCGGTCCATGAGCCATCCACCATGCAAATATTACCCAGACTTATGGTCTGGCTTTCCATATCTGTGTTTACTTGGGTTGGGGGCTATTCATTGGCCTGAAACCACGCTTGGCATTCACTCTCTGTATATCAGGCAAGCTCCAGTGGGTCTCTATCACTGCCTCGGAACAGTTTATCATACCTTGCCTACCAGATGTACCATATTAGCCATGGGTGGGGGTTTCTGTCCAACTCTGACTCAATGATATCATTCTTTCGCCAGAATAGGTAGTCCATGTTTGTAAATGTGCTTTGTACTGGAAACATGGTATGGCTTGTGGGTGTAGATGATAACGCCCAAACTTGAGCCGCTGGTGGGCAATGGAAGATAGCATGTGAAATCGTTTCCTCTGGGGCTCCACAAGCGGGCAGTGATTATCACATCTCATGTGTCTTTAGTTCAAAGTACTGGTAACAGCCATGTGTCCCGATATCACTTGCCACATAAGATGGCACATCTTCGGGGGGGGGGGGGGAGGGGGGCTTGACCTTCCATGCATGTGCTTGAAGTTTTTTCAAACTTGGTTCGCATACAGCACCTTCCACCTCTTTTCCTAGAATATTTTGAGCCACCCAGTATCCAGATTTGACAGTGTATTGTCCATTCTGTGTATAGCTCCAGCAGTAAGAATCTCGCCGATGAGTCGAGCTGATTGACATACTCCTTATGAGAGGTATTTCATCAGGAACTACATGGTCTTCCAGGCGTGCCACATCCCAGGATTTTAATTCTTGGTTAATCAGGGAGCTCACTCGCATATTGGGATTCATAACTGGTGCTACTGGGGTTGCTGGTCTTGCCGGCACAGTAGGAATCCAAGGATCCTCCCAGACTTTTACATTATACCCTGATGGAAGCTTGAGCGATATTACCTTCCTTTCATCACATGAGCGACCAGAGAATCTGGGAATTGTACCCATCTCCACAATGGTTTTGCTAACAAGGCAAGGTTGAATTCACGAAGCATCCGAAATCCTATCCCGCCTTCCTCCTTAGATAAACAAACTTTGTCCCATGTCGACCAGTGTATTCCTTGCTTAGGGGGATTTGAGCTCCACCAAAACTGCGCAATGACACTAGCTAGGTTTTCACATATCTCCAGCGGTAGTAGGAAGCACGACATCACATAAGTTGGTAAAGCTAGTAGTATTGACTTTATCATGACTTCCTTTCCACCCTTTGACAGCCATCTGCCAGTCCATCTGTTCACTCTGCTCCTCAGCTTGTCTTTAAGAAACGCAAAGAGTTTGCATTTTGATCTACTAATATCCTCTGGAATCCCTAAATAGGTCCCCTTTCCTCCTTATTTTGTATCCCAAAAGTGTATTTTATATCTTGTCTAACCTCCAAGCTAATCCTCTTACCAATGAGTAAGGAGGACTTATCAAAATTAATACACTGGCCTGAGGCTTGACCATATCTCCTGACCACTTTCATTACTTCTTCACATTTACGGGGCTCCGCCTTACAAAAGAACAGGCTATCACCAGCAAAGAGAAGGTGTGATACCGATGAACACGCACGTGTAATGCGCATCCCCGTTATCTTCCCTTGATTCTCCGCATGATTAAGAAGGCTAGCGAGCGCTTCCATGCATAGAATAAAAATGAAAGGGGACAAAGGATCCCCCTGCCGCAGACCTCTTTCCGGAAAAATATTTCCCCTTGGTTGTCCATTCAGAAGGACCTTGTATTTAACCGAAGTGATGCATCTCATTATCCAGGCGATCCATATCTCAGAGAATACCATATTTCGCATAGTTGCCTCAATGAAATACCACTCCATTCGATCATACGCCTTGCTCATATCCGTTTTGATAGTCATTCTCTTGTTGCGCCCACTCGGCTTGGTTCGTATAGCATGGAATAACTCTTGCGCTATCATTATGTTGTCAGATATCTGTCTCCCAGCAACAAAGGCTGACTGGGTTTCTGAAATTCTATCTGGTAGGACCTTTTTTAGTCTCTGGCATAGGACCTTTGAGATGATCTTATAACTAACATTGCATAGACTGATGGGCCGCAGTTGACTCATCTGGTCAGGCTTATCAATTTTGGGAATAAGGCAGATGTTGGTATCATTGAGTCCAGAAGGGATAATTCCTTCAAACATGAACTGATTGGCCATAAGATTCAGATCATCCTTGACTATATCCCAATTTTTTTGATAGAACAGCGCAGTCATCTCGTCTGGGCCCGGAGCCTTCTCTGGATGCATCGCAAAAAGTGCAAGCTTAATCTCCCATTCGGTGACCGGAGCTGTAAGCGCTTCATTATCTGTTGCTGTGATAGTGGTGTTGAATTCTGATAACGCTGCCTCAATTTCTTCGGGGTTCGATGATTGGAAAATGTTTCTAAAGTAACTTGTGGCAATGGCAACAAGGCCTTCCTCATCCTACACAACATTCCCATCAGCATCCAGCAGCTGTGTTATTCTGTTCCTTGCCCTTTTCTACTTCGTTAGTGCATGGAAAAATTTTGAATTCCTATCCCCCTCGCGCAACCAAAAGATCCTGCACTTTTCTTTCTAAAACATCTCCTCCGCCTTAAGGGCGTCAGATAGCTCCTTTAGACCGCTGAAATTTCCTCTGTGGCTGCGTCATCATTGGAAGAGAGGAAATCTACTTTTTCCTTTAGCTCCTCCACAGTCTTCTAAGAGTTTAGGTTGTGCTGTCTCTTCCATTTATTCAGTGCTTTTCGGCAACATGCGATATGGTCCATTATGCTTGCATCCGGTGGAAGATTAGGTGACTTCCAACCCTCACGTATAATTTGTCGTAAATCCTCATTTTCTAGCCATCGTTTATCGAACTTGAAATTTTCCGATTTTCTCGCCGGTTTCCTGAGGATGTCTGCCAGAATCAGACGATGGTCCAACCCCCACAATCTCATATTCTTGTATCTTGTGTGTGGAAACTTCTCATGCCATTCCTCATTGCCTACAGCTCTATCCAATCGGCACCTAACTGTAACTCCTCCAGCGCGCTTTCCTGCCCATGATAGCATATTCCCTGTAAAGGGAAAGTCCATCATTCCACAATCACTAAGCATTTGTTTGAAAGGTAAGAATGAGCTATCCGTACAATCTCTACCCCCTTCCTTTTCTTCGTGGCAAATAATCTCATTAAAATCACCTATCATAAACCATGGTCCAGTTCTTATTGTTGAAGAACGCGTAAGACGTTCCAAAACTTGATCTCTAAGTCCTAAAACAGGGTCCCCATAAACAAACATCATAAAGACTTTTATTCCATCAATGACTGCCTCAATGTCAATCATTCTGTTATTTGAAAATAAAACATTATGATACATCTCCGTAAGGCGTCGAACTGTAACATCGTTTCCAATCCCTCGACAATTCCAACTGATTGTCCGCATTAATGATGTTTTGATGGGTATTTGGGACCCATCGAACCATCATCGTTGTTTTGAGACTTCTTGGCTTTATGCCCATGGTGCCGTGACATGCCTCTGCTAGCGCCTGCCGACTTGTGCGAGGAGGACCGTGTTGCAAGCAATCGTGGTGATCCTCGACGGAGGAAAACCGGCTTGGTGATGCGGCCAGCCGAAGAGCCAGACCGTCTACTTCTGTACCTTGTACTTCGCGAGCGTCGAGGTTGTTCTGGTATGGCCTTAGTCGGTTCTTCAGAGGCGGTTTGATCTTCAATCGATGCTTGTTCTCCGGCAATGAGAGATGTAGCAGAGGGCTCGTGAAGCTCCATGAGCTCATCGCCTAACAAGTCATCAGACTCCAACATCTCAACATCAGCATTATCCAGCATATCCATATCTTGTAGCACCCCAATAACATGTTCCTTGTTTCCTCCATCTTCGTCTTGAATGGGGAAGGTTAAAGATCTAATGATGCTCCCTCCCTCCTTGTTGCGAATTGTCACATTCCTCATCTTTGCTTGGGTTTGCATTTTGGGTGAAACGATCACACTTGCTAGGCGTTTGTTCTTATTCTCAGATGTGCCGTCCAACGGAACTTGCTCCATGTCTATCGGCTGCAGAGGATGAGCAACCTGCTTGCCAATATCATCGACGTGAGCCATAGGTGGAGCCAGCTGAGTGTTTGTAGAGAGGCGCAAGTCTGAACTTTCCTTTGCTCTATGACCAGTTGATATAAAATATACACGCACACCTTACATAAAAATGCCAAAACTCGCTATCTTTTTGTCTTTAAGTAATGATTGATTTAAGATGGTGTTTTTAGTTTATTAGTTTCAGTTTTCTTTGTCGCATTTTCGAACCTACCCGTGAATAATCTTTATGACCAAAACTTACGTTACCTCTAAAGTCAACCTTTAAATTCACCGCATATTTTATTATCAATTAAATTGCCATATATATTATTAAAAGAAAATGACTAGGATAGCATTAAAAAAAATTTCCACAAATATAGCACTTAAAATAGCACTTAAATGTTTTATAAATTATTTATTTTTACTTCTAGGATTAACTAATTCTAGATTTTTTTGTTTAGAGTTGAGGAATGACATTTTGGGGAAAATATTTTCAATTAAAAAAATTAAAAAAGTAAATTTTTAAAATAAAAAATGTTATTTTGGTAATTTTAGTTTTTGAGGGTTATTTTTGTGACATAAACTTAGAAATGTGCTATTTTAGAGTTTTTCCTTATTATTATTTAAAAATATTAAGTTTTTTTAAATCTAAAATAACAGAAAAAATAGTGAAACAAATTTTAACAACTTTAACGCCGGTATTTAAACTCTAAATTCTAAACCCTAAAATTAAACTTTAAACCCTAAAAGTAAACCCTAAATTCTAAAGTTTAAACCCTAAAACCTAACTCCGAATCTTAAACCTTGAATCCAAACCTTAGAACCAAATCCTAAACCCAAACCCTAGACTTTAAACCTAAACTCTATACTTTAAACTCAAACCTAGACCCTAAAGGTTTGGGTTAATGTTAATGTTGTTCTTTTAGGGTTTACGATTTGGGTTTAGAGTCTAGGATTAGAATCTAAGATTTAGAGTTTAGGGTTTATAGTTTGCATTTAGGGTCTAAGATTTCGGTTTAGGGTATAAGGTTTGAATTTAGGGTCTAAAATTTAAGTTTAGCATTTAGTTTAAAGATTTATGATTTAGTTTGAGGGTTTAAAGTTTAGAGTTTACAGTTTAGGATATTAGGTAACGACAATAGCATTGTTAAAATTAGCATTATTATTTTTTCTGTTATTTAAAAAAAAATTGAATATTTTTTATTAGTAATCTAGATGTCGATTTATTTGATGATAACAGTGGTAATAAGGGTGAACCTAAGTTTTGTTTTTGTTTACATAAGTTTATATATATATATATATTTTTTTTGAACTTATTGTTTACATAGATTTATGAGCTTTCAATTTTGTATATGTTAGAATTTAATGAAATTGTCCCAGCAACAAATGATTGGATTTGTTCATATAACATATAAAATACATATATCCTTGAATCTTGAAGAATGTAATATATTTTTTTGGTTAAATAAATAAGTATGTAATATAAGTTATCCAACCCTTTTCTATAAAGGGAAGTCGAAAATTTTGACAGAGCACCAAGTTTAACGTTTCTGTAAAAGAAAGTTGAAAATTTAGAACAGTATAGACCCATATATAATTAACGTTTTTCGTTTTTAATTATGATCTAAAATAAAATAAGGAGAGAGAAGAGACCGGATACTAACACCAATGATTGGAATGAGAGGATCAAATCCAGAACCAGCTGAAGCAAAGCTAACTCCATTCATTAAGTCATCTACCCCAAGATTGGGGTCTAAATATGCTGGAACATTCTCCTTCACTCCAATGTATGAACCTGTACATATGATCATATAGAATACATGGATATTTTTGGGAGAAAATGACTAGAATAGCGTACATTAGTTGGAATATGACTAGAATAGCATACATTTTCTAAAAATTGTTAAAATATTTTCAGATTCCTAGTAAATTACAATAAACACCCTTGTTTAATTTTAGTACTATTGATATAAATTTTAATTATTAAATCCACATCACTAATTAGAAAATCCATGTCACTAATTAGACAATCCACGTCATATTCGTCACAATTTTCGTCATAACTTTCATCAAAACCCTAAGCAAGCCGAATCCTCTTCGTCACAACTAATACTTTCATATAAAACTGTTTAACGATATCGTCTTCTCCGTTTTCATCTTCGTCGACATCGTTAAACCCTA
>JABAYD010015130.1:0-34628 GCA_014822095.1 Diplotaxis tenuifolia
ATTTTATATTATTTGTTTTAATGAGATACATGTTAATTTATATACAAGAATTAAATAGTTTGCTAATTTTAACCTGTCTTATCAACATATTAGATTTTATTTCAGAACATAAATATTTTATACTTATGAAGATAAAATATATCAATTTATCAATTTAATATAATTTTATTATATTTAGTTTAATATAATAATTTTTTTCGATATGATTGATTATGATTATATAATAGATAATATGATATAATTTTTATTTTTTATTTTATAAACTTAACTGAATAGATTAATGTATAATAATATTTCAAACTAATTTTGAAATTAGTGAAAATATTTAAAGAATATCGAAAATAAAGATCTTCTAAAAATCTTTTAAAACAGATTTGTTAGAATTTAAAGAAATATATTTATATTTAAAATGGAAAGATATCAAAAGATATTATGATTAAAGTATGTTAAAAATTCTATATATTATTAGTTTTAATGAAATACATATACTAAAAGTTTCTAGTGAAGGTCCATATTTTAAAATATCACACATGAATCAAGGTTGTGACTTCTCTTTTAATATATAAGATATAAGATAGACTTTTTGTAATGTAATATATAACTATAAAAGAAGAAATTTTTAGATTAAACCGATGTACCGACAAAAATAATAACAATATAATATAATCGGGCATAATCTTTTTAGTTATCGATTATTGTTGGTTTGAGAAAAAGAAAATTTATATTCTTTTTAGATTATTTATTCAAGTGGTGACTGAAACATAGTTGTGTGTTTGTGTTGACTTGTGATTGAAACTGATGAGTTGTGTGTTTGTGTTTTGATTGAAATGAGTTGTGGGTTTGTGTTGAGATTGAAACAGAGTTGTGTGTATGTCTTGTGACTGAATATGTGTGCATCTAATCTTTTTTGGGTTTGTACATGATGCACATGGTTGACTGCAAAGTGCTTGAGGAGAAATGGACTATGAGGAAAATGATCACGGGCTTAATTATTGAAAAGGATTTCAAAAAGGATCCTAGTGGTATAGATTGGTCATCAAGGGGATGGAGAGAGAAAGAAGATGAATTAAGATTGGCTGCTGTTATAACTGAGGTGGATGCTCTTGATGTCTTCTCCTTTGCAACAGTTCACATGGCCAAACCAGTGACACTAGTTACCAGAGAAGCTCATTTGAAGCTTCTCTTGGTAGCCGCTGGTCATGGGCACATGTCGAGCTCTTCTTGGAGTGGAGATGAGTTGTTGTATATGTTAGAAAGGGACATTGAAGCAGGTTCTTGTGTGGTACAGTCATATGTTGCCATCTGTGCGAGTTCTCTCCTCGTGAAGGATAAGTTTAGTGGCTAAAACATATTTTCCTTGGCGGTAACGATTCTTCAGAAACTATAGAATCTAAACTTGTTGAACACCCAAGAACAAGAACTCAAATCTCTTTATTGCTTTATAAACTTACACAAAACTAAAGCTCTCAATCTTAAACTCATAAGTTATGCTACATCATAGCATCTCTTTATATACCTCATATAAATTCATAAATTCATTAGGTAAAGCTTCTTTTATTTCCTAATCCTAAACTCATTAGGATAACTTGTAACATAAGTTATCTCAAGCATAAATCAACAATCTCCCCCTTAAGCTTGTGATCTCCATTTGCCATGTCTTTCACTCCAATGAGATCTCTCATCTATTTGAACTTAATCCTCCCAAGTGCCTTCGTGAGTATATCCGCCTTTTGTTTGATTCCAGCCACATGCTCCATGCTGATCAATCCATCTTCAATACACTCTCTGATGAAATGAAATCTTGTGTGTATGTGCTTACTACTCCCATGGAACACATGATTCTTAGTGAGTGCAATAGCAGACTTATTATCAATGTGTATGACTCTTTTCTCAACTTCATTCTCACTGAACTCCTTTAAAAGATCTTAAAGCCATATGAGTTGTTTTGATGTCTCTGTAGCTGCCATAAATTCGGCTTCACATGATGACAAAGCAACTATCTATTGCTTCTGTGAACACCAGGTGATAAGGCATCCGTTAAGATAGAAGATGTGTCCCGTTGTGCTCTTGCCATCATCTGGATCCACATTGTAGCTGCTGTCACTGTATCCTATAAGCTCCTTCTTGTTACTCGACTTGTCGAACAAACCATAGGAACTAGTTCCCTTAAGATATCTCATAACTGGTTTCAGTGCTGCTCCATGACTTACCTTTGGATCATGCATATATCGGCTTAGTACACCCACACTCTGAGCCAAGTCTGGTCTAGTATGCAACAAGTACCACAAGCATCATGTGTTCCTTTGAAACTCCTTTTCGTTGATGGCTTCTTCTTGTGGTGCTCTTGATAGTTTAAGACCCGGATCCATAGGTACATGAGTTGTGTTACACTTTCCCATGCATGCTTCTTCAAGTATCCTAGTTGCATATCTTTCTTGTTTCAAGATCACTCCATCTCTTAGTTGTACCACTTCAATGCCAAGATAGTAGATAAGTCTTCCGAGATCACTCATCTCAAAATTTGTTGCCATCTCTTGTTTGAACTCCTTGATGTCACTGAGGTTTGACCCTGTAATCAACAAATCGTTAACATATACTGCAACCAATAGGAGCGATCCTCTTGTTCTTCGCTGAAACAGAGATGGCTCTTTGGTACACTTCTCAAAGTTAAGCTCCTTGAGAATACTGTTAAGCTTGATACTCCATGCTCTTGGAGCTTGTTTTAGACCGTAGAGAGCCTTATGCAGCTTTTATACCTTTGTCTCTTTACCTTTTGCTTTGAAACCTTCAGGTTGCGTGAAATAGACTTCCTCCTTAAGCTCACCATGCAAGAATGCTGTTTTTGCATCCATATGATGTATTTCCCATCCGTTTGATGCAGCCAAAGCGATGATAACCCTCACAGTCTCCATCCTAGCTACAGGGGCAAAGACCTCTTCATAATCAACTCCATGACATTGGACATAACCTTTTGCCACAAGCCTAGCTTTTTAATTGTTGATGCTACCGTCTGGATTACGTTTCACCTTAAAAGCCCACTTCAGGCCAATGGCTTTGCATCCATCCGGAAGATCAACAAGTGTCCAGGTCTTGTTTTTCTTTATGGAGGATATCTCCTCCTCACACGCATCTCTCCACTCTTTATCTTCCTTGGCTTCTTCCCAATCCCACGGTTCTTCATTGATAAGAAGAATCATCTGTTCTGTTTCTTCCCACTCAGGGAGTAATACATAATCATCTAGATAGGATGGTATTGTACTTACTCTTGTTGACCTTCTCAGGTTTGGTTCCTCTATATCCACTGGTTCCTCTGTCTCCATTGATTCCTTATGCTCATTGGTATCTTTCTCCTTCTCAAGGACATCACAATTATCATCTCCACATATCTTATTTTTGATCGAAAAAGTGATTGCTCTGGTTTCATAGTTCTCTCTTTCAGTAGTATCCCACTTCCAGCTTCTATTTTCATCAAATACAACGGCTTTGCTTACCACTATCTTCTTGTTGGTTGGGTTATAGAGTCGATAAGCCTTAGATCCCGGCTCAATACCCAAATTTATCATTGCTACTGATCTGTCCTCCAGTTTGCTGAGATGTGGTTTTGTGTTCCTTGCTTAACAGATGTATCCAAAGACTCGTAGGTGATCAACTGCCGGTCATTTCCCCTTGAGACACTCATATGGAGTTTGTGTCTTCAAAGTTCTGGTCCCAATCCTTTTTATCAGATACGTTGAGTGCCTAACTGCTTCTCCCCACAAGTAAAGCGGTACATTCATGTGTTTTATGATGCTTCTTGTCATCTCCATTGGAGTTCGGTTTCGTCTCTCAACGACTCCATTCTGTTGTGGCGAGTATGGTGCAGTTAAATGTTGTTTTATTCCTTCTCTGTCACAGAACATCTGAAACTCTATAGAGCAAAACTCTCCCCCTCTATATGCTCTCAAAGTCTTGATGTTGTTTCATGTTTCTTGTTCTACTATTCTTTTGAAAGTCTTAAACTTCTCCAAGACCTCACTTTTATCTTTCAACAAGATAGTCCACATATATCGTGTGTGATCATCGATTAGTACGAACACATACATGTTTCCTCATGCTGTTGAGGGTGTAATTGGACCGCATAGATCACCATGGATTATCTCAAGGACATGAGTGGCTCGGAATAGTGTTGCTTGTGAAAAACTTTGTCTTGTATGTTTTCTCATCAGGCATGAGGCACATGTTTTGTCTTCTATACTCATATCCGGTAGCCCAGAAACCAGCTCTTCCTTCATCATACTCTTTGTGGTTTCTAGGATGACATGTCCTAATCTTGCGTGCCATGTTGCAGAGTCACTGCGAGATCTTAGTAGACACTTGTGGTTCTCAACCTCCATAGTTATCTTATAAAGTTTGTTCTTTGATCTTATTGCTTCTACCAACAGGTTCCCATCTCCGTCATAGAGCATTAGGTAGTTTTCCCTCATTCTTATATCACATCCTGCTTCCGTAGCTTGTCCCAAGCTAATGATGTTGCTTCTTAACTCAGGTATGAAGTAGACATTAGTTAGAGTTCTCTGCTTTCCATCTTTTATGAAAACTACTTATCATTTGCCTCTGATATATATATGCGAGAATCATCCCCAAACCTCACCTTGCCTATTACTTTCTCATCAAGTTTGCAGAAGTAGTCTAGGTTTCCAGACATATGGTTACTAGCTTCATTGTTTAAGTACCATATGTTGTCTCTGTCTGTGTGAGTTTCGAACTTGTTTGGTATCACGTTCTCTTCATTGAGATACACAAGTTCATTCATCATCAGCTCATCTGCATCTCGCGTGTTCTCATCTCCATTCTCAGACGTTTCTGCAGTTTAAGTAATCGGTTTGGACAGTTGTAAGCATAGTGACCAGTTTTATCACACCTGAAACACACAATCTTTGATGTGTCTCTTCCATCCTTCCAATCCCTTTGGTTGTTCCAATGTCCTCGCCCTATTCCTCTGTTATTGAACCGACCACCTCTTCCTCGTCCTCTATTATAGTTCTCTTGGTAGCTTTGAGAATCCATGTTTGCATATAGAAGTTGCTTTGCTTGATCTTCTTGTTGATCCTCATCAACTATTCTTTCTTCATGTGCCTTCATTCTTCCGACAATTTCTTCAAATTTGGTGGTGTCTAGATCAACAAATTGTTTGATGGCAGCTATCACATGAATGTACTTCTTTTTTGGAAGACTACTCAAGAACTTCTTCACCAATCTTGGTTCTTCAATGGTTTCTCCTAAAGATGCTGCCTTTGATGATAGCTCAGCAAGTTTCCCTTAGAATCCAGCACCCGCGTTAGTATCTTTCATCTTTAGTCTATGAAAGTCTTCCATTATTGTCTGAATCCTAGCCACTCGAACTCTATCAGCTCCGACATGCCTCACCTTTATTGATTCCCAAATCTCCTTTGCAGTTTTTAGATGGCCGACTGTTAAAAGTAGAGCTTCCGGTATTGATTGGAACAAGAGTGCTCTCTCACGAACATTCTTTTCTCCATCATCCACTCCAGGATCTATTGCCTCCCATGCTTTATGCACCTGAAGCGCTGCTTGCATTCTCATGCTCCACACCGTGTAGTTTGTTTCATTAAGCATCGGAAGTTGGATGCTTGTTGAACCAAACTCCTTTGGTTTTATTGTTGATGTTGTTGTTGTTGTTAGCTCTTTAGTCTCCATGGTTTTGTCTCACAAAACAATGATTCTCTTTCTCGGATGTTGTTTTAGGTTTTAGATCTTAAAGAGGCTCTGATACCAATTATAGAATCTAAACTTGTTGAACACTCAAGAACAAGAACTCAAATCTCTTTATTGCTTTAGAAACTTACACAAAACTAAAGCTCTCAATCTTAAACTCATAAGTTATGCTACATCGTAGCATCTCCTTATATGCTTCATATAAATTCCTAAATTTATTAGGTAAAGCTTCTTTTATTTCCTAATCCTAAACTCATTAGAATAACTTATAACCTAAGTTATCTCAAGCTTAAATCAACAGAAACGTGTTAGGTAAAGGAAGTGCAACAGTGTTTAAGGCTATCAAAAACCAAGGTTATCAAACTAGTTGCAAAGGCGCCCAGTGATAAATAAAGAACGAGCATCAATAATTAAAGCCACAAGTTTGAAGTTTCTGTTGGTAGCAGCACGTCATTGCTGCATGTCGTATTGTACAATTGTTGTACACCACGTAGTATAACTATTTACTTACCAAAATTAACTTATTTATCCCTACGAAACTTAAGATATAATATCTTATACTTCTTAAGTGTACTTTCTTTGTCGATGTAGATATCTTTTTACCAAACATAACTAAAGGTTTACTAAAATTAATTTCTTAACAAAATTATTTTCATATCGTCCTAGATATCCAATATAGTATAAAATTATTGAGATATTGATTGCCAAAATGGAAGATATCATACAAAATTTGAAATATTTTTGAATTAGCTCGAGTAACCTTTATCATAGTTATTTATTTTACCTTTTTCTAATGTCAATTGTAATCTTTTATACAAAACGACAATTTTTAATTAATTATTTTTCTGATGATTTTTTTAAAAAAAAATTCAGATCATTTGAAATTTCTATAGGTTTTTTTGCTAAAATAGATAAGAATTGTTTTTCTTAAGAGTCAAAGTCAAAAATCAGTTTGAAGAACATACTATTATACACAATATTATTTGAAGAACATACTATTACACACAATATTATAAAGAGATGTTTCTGATGTATCATTTATATTCCTATGTAAATCAAGTAACATATTTAATATGAGTATTTTTCATTTTTAACTTTAAATGTTTTTTTAATATCATTTTATAAAATTTAACCTAAAATAAATAAACTTCAACTCTTATAGTCTTACTAAACCAATATAAATCCATAAATGGTATTTCTTAATAATTGTATACCATGTTCATATGTTTACCTTAAATATTCTGTTTAATACAAAAAGATATAATAGATTTATTTAAAGATTATATGATAAATTTAACAAAATATTCATAATTATCAGCTATTTATTTTGCAATAATTTTTCGTATATCATTCTTCTTTAAAATTCCTATAAGGCATCTGAAATATCAAATTTAGAAGAGGGTAGGAAAGGGGAAATGATATATATAATCAAAATGATAGTCAAAATTAGAGTATTTGATCTTGATTCTTTTCCAATGAATTTTTTTCAAGAAAAATAACAAGTAAACATAAGATAAATTATCCAACATAAAGGTTCTTAGTAGGAACGATTAATTCTATTTTTTTGTTGTTTCTTCTTCTTTTGGGGCCAAAAGAGACGAGATTCATGTTTGGTTTCTTCAAAGGCCAAACATTTTCTTCTTATTTTTTTGCATGAAATCATTTTGCCATCTTGGATTCCAGGTTCAAAAACATCCATGAACTTTGAGTAACCAATGATCTTGTTGTAGTAACAATTCAGGCAGATCCATAAAAATAGATGCATTATAAAATGAAACTGAATTACCAGGCGATCATCATTGAGACCAAGCATTAAAGACTGCATTCATGCAAATAACAATCTTTCAAGATTTGCTACTGAGTTATATCAGGATAAACTAATCTCTCTCTTTTTTTGTGTTGTTAAACTTAGAGAAAAAGCATGCCAGAAGAATCATTCGAGAACTACAAAGAAAGTGTCGGATCTGGATTGTTTGACGACATAAACTATAAATGGAAAGAGATTGTTTGCAAAAGGTAATGATGTCAGTAGTCAGTAACTGATCGACTGATACTTTTGCAGCGTGAAGTAACTAACTAATCTAAATTTTCAGGTACAATTCGATTGCCACGAGAAAGAAGCTGTGGAAATATGATTGATTGAGGGTTATGAGCTCATCTCTTGGTACAATAAGTACTTCAAAGCATCATCTCCTAGTCGCCGGAAGTTTTCTGTCGGTAACTGGGGAGGGCAACAACAAAAGAAGAAAAAAGAATCGTTTCAAGTATTTTTAGTAGTGGTTGGATGTGATAATGGATGATGTTTGCATTATATATGTTTAAGTTTAATCGAAAACCATTAATGATATGTTTAAGACTTCTATTTTTTGTTTGGATGTTTGATTATGCAGATATTTTGATCCTTCAAGACTTAGACATAGAAGTTTGATGCTCTAACAATAATTTGTAGTTTGATGTGGACTGGATACTAATAGATGGTAACGTTGACTCAATTTGATTTTGATTTTGCCCAAATCATGAGCATATAATTTCATCCAATAATCAATCATTCTAATGTTTTCTTTTGCAAGCTATTTGTTATTTCTTATGTGGTGACCTCTTTTTATACTTATCGTAGATAAAAAAATTGTTATATAATTAACAAAATTGTAAATTATCAAAAACAGATACGATAAATGAACCGAAAAGAAAAGTAAAGTGTATGAAAATTTACAGGCGATTACTGACATTTTTTCGGTTATGAGATGTTGTGTTAGACGAACGAGCTCCTTAGGCTGTGTTACGGTGGGTTTTATCTTGATTTCGGTTTTAGCTTTGGTTTAGTCTTGGTCTTTCTGATTTTTTCCAGTTAATTTAATCTGTAAACCGTTTAGTCATATCTAGTTCTAGGTTGATTATTATATCAGTATAAAATATAATTATAAAATGAAGAAAATTTTAGATTAAACCGATGAACCGACAAAAAGTAATACATAATATAATCAGTTTAGTGTTCTTAGTTATTGATTATTGTTGGTTTGAGCAAGGGATGATCTACATTCTTTTTAGATTATTTATTCAGATGTGCAAGTGGTGATTGAAACAGAGAAGAAAACCTTGATGAGAATATAGTTGTGTGTTTGTCTTGACCTGTGATTGAAACTGATGAGTTGTGTGTTTGTGTTGTGATTGAAACTGAATTGTGTGTTTGTGTTGAGATTGAAACAGAGTTGTGTGTGTTTGTCTTGTGACTGAAACAGAGAAGAGAACAGATTTGTATATACATAAACTTATTTTTGATTTGTACCTAATGCAAACAAACATTCCAACACACGCAGTTGGAGTGTAGAGAATGAGAAGATTAGAAAAAGATTTATAGGAGTCTTTTGGAACTTTCCATCAAATGGTGAATTTCGGTGAGTCAGATGTCTTTCACGATGGAGGTGCTCAACATGGAAACTGCAAGGTTCTTGAGGATAAATGGACTGTGAGGAAGGTGATCAAGGATGAGACTGTTGAAAACATCCAAGTAACAACCGAAGAAAAAAAACTTGTTTTGGAAGGATTATTTAATGATAATTTCTTGATAATTTTTTAATGATAATTTCTTAATCCTTCCAAAACTATCAAGAAATACAACTCTCATTATTTAATGATAATTTCTTAATCCTTAATTTCTTGATAATTTTAAAACAAAATTGAAACTTGTTATATAAGATTATAAAACTTGTTAATGTACTTTTTATGTTGTTTTAGATAGCTTTTTTCCAAACATAACTGAAGGTTTACTACAATTAATTTCTTAACAAGGACTTTTTCATATATTCCTAGATATTTAATATAGTATAAAATTATTGTGATGTTGATTGCCAAAATAGAAGATATCATACGTAATATTTTTGAATTAGCTCGAACAACTTTTATCATGGTTATCTATTTTACCTTTTCTAATGTCTAATTTTCTACACAAAACGACTCTCTCTCTCTACTTAATTTCTTAACAAAAAGTTTTGTTAAGAACAAACGAGCTAATGATTCCAAACATAACTAAGAGTTTTTCTATTAGAATTGTTTTTCAATATCATCTTATGAAAGTTAACCTAAAATAAATAAACTTATAGTCTTACTAAACCAATACAAATCTATAAATAGTATTTCTTAATAATTCTATACAATGTTCATACTTTCACTTTGAATATTACGTTTAATACAATAAAACTTATAACAGATTTTAAACTTATATGATAAATTTTTAAAAAATAATTATATTTATCAGGTATTTATTTCGCAATAATTTTTAGTATATCATTCTTCTTTTAAAATTCCTATAATACATCTGAAATATCAAATTTAGAAGAGGGTATTAATAGGAAAAAAAATGGATAAACAAATATGTAAAAACAAAATTAGAATATTTGATCGTAATTCTCTTCCACTGGATTCGTCACCATCAATTTAGTTTGCCTTTCTCAAGAAAATAACAAGTTAACATAAAATAAACCAATCCAACATAAAGGTTCTTAGTAGGAAAAACAAATTATATTTTTTGTTGTTTCTTCTTCTTTTGGGGCCAAAAGAGACCAGATTTATGTTTGGTTTCTTCAAAGGCCAAACATTTTGTTCTTATTTTTTTTTTCAGCAAATTCTTTTGCCATCGTGGATTCCAGGTTCAAAAACATCCATGAACTTGGAGTAACCAATAATCTTCTTGTAGTAACAATTCAGGAAGATCCATAAAACATATACATCATAAAATGAAACTGAATTGCTTGTTTTGTTGTATGTCTGAGAGACAATTTACCAGACGATCATCATCGAGAGCAAGCATCAAAGACTGCGTTCATGCAAATAACAATCTATCTAGATTTGACAACATCTCTTTTAAAACAGGTCCCATTTGTTACCTATTATTTTTAAAGCTTCTTTATCTTAAAGAAGCTGACATATATACTTGCAGATAGTAGTAGGCGAAGATACATATCCGAGGAGATAGCAAAACTCGGGAAAGGGAGCATCAGTGCTCAGATCTTTACATTCAGAGAGCTCTGTGTTGCCACCAATAACTTTAACCCTGAGAATCAGCTCGGTGAAGGCGGTTTCGGAAGGGTTTACAAAGGGCACATAGAAACCCCTGAAAAGGTATATATATACTTTTGCAACATTTCCTTCATATTCTTATTAAAGTGGTTTGATTCTAATTCTTGCATTATTGAGGTTGTTGCGGTTAAGCAGCTAGACAGGAATGGCTACCAAGGGAACAGAGAGTTCCTTGTTGAAGTCATGATGTTGAGTCTCTTACATCATCAAAACCTTGTCAGTTTGGTTGGATATTGCGCAGATGGTGAACAACGGATTCTTGTCTATGAATACATGCAAAATGGTTCATTAGAAGATCATCTTCTAGGTATATACACCTCTAAAAAAAACATTACAATACATCCTACATTATACTTCCTCTGTTCCAATACATGTTTTAGAAAATAAATGTTTCCAAAAATACATTCTATATTTCCAATGAATATTTTATCAACTAATAATGAGTATTTGTAAATTTTAAGAAACTAATAATGAGTAGTTGTAAATTTTAAGAAAAATAATGGTATTTACTGAATTCTTCTTGGTTTAAAATCATGGAAAATAGATAATCGCAAAAATATGTATTTATAGTTAAATTTTAATATATTTTATTAATGTGAGAAAACTCTGTAAAATGCATTATTTTGAAACACAGTGAGTATAGTTTTGTAAGAAAACCACCTCTTTATTATTATTTCAGAATTGGTGCGGAACAAGAAGAAACCGTTGGATTGGGACACAAGGATGAAAGTTGCAGCAGGTGCAGCGAGAGGGCTCGAGTATCTACACGAGACAGCTGACCCTCCTGTCATCTACAGAGATTTCAAGGCCTCAAACATATTACTTGACGAAGACTTCAACCCAAAACTTTCGGATTTCGGTTTAGCTAAAGTTGGTCCGACCGGTGGAGAGACTCATGTCTCGACGAGAGTGATGGGAACGTACGGCTACTGTGCGCCGGAGTATGCTCTCACGGGACAGCTCACAGTGAAGTCTGATGTTTACAGCTTTGGAGTCGTGTTCTTGGAGATGATCACAGGAAGAAGAGTCATTGACACCACAAAACCAACTGAAGAACAGAATCTAGTGACTTGGGTAATAAGTAATCATCAACTTTAAGATTTCTTGTTTAGTTTTCTTGAAATGGTTTGCTAAAAATGTGCAGGCGAGTCCATTGTTTAAAGATAAGAGAAAATTCACGTTAATGGCGGATCCGTTGCTCGAAGGGAACTATCCGATAAAGGGATTGCATCAAGCGCTTGCAGTAGCAGCGATGTGTCTTCAAGAAGAAGCAGAATCGAGGCCAATGATGAGCGATGTAGTCAGTGCACTTGAGTACTTAGGAATGACCAAAGGTGAAGAAGATAAAGAAACAGACAAAGAAGGAGAAGATGATGAAATTTCTAAGCTTTAAGCATTTTTTTTGGTTGTCTTGATTCATTGCACAAATTTGTAAGACATCATGGAATCAGCCGCAGAAGGAGACAGGCCTAAGATGGAGGAGTTTCTCGGAGTTAAAAACGCGCTGACCAGAGAAAGCAGTGAGGGGATACATGATTCATTCTTGGACCACTCTCTCAAAAGGCATGACAAAAAACTTCAATAGCTTCTTCTCACAGACAAGTCATGTCTGTTTTTGGCATTACTAGGTGAAATCTCAGTTTTGTCTTGATGTGTTACTTTTAAGTTTTGTCCAATGTCTAAAGCAGATGCAACTTTAAAATAAAGATTGATCTCATTACCAAAAAGCCAACCTTTTTCTTTGTTTTGAAACAAGAACCATTCACCTTAGAAAACCAAAAATAGAAATTAAGTTTAAAATTTTAATTTTGGAAAAAACATCTTTAAATTTTAAATATGAATTTTGTAAATTTCGAAAGAAGGTGTTTTTGGCGATGCTCAAATTCGTAATTATTAGTTTTAAGTAAAATACATTTTGTAAATTTCAAAATAAAGTGTTTTTGGCGACGCTCAAATTCGTAATTATTAGTTTTAAGTAAAATACGCTTGACTACAATAAGAAGAAAAGGAATTTGTTTGACAATACGGTTTTCAAATTTAAGAAATCACCGATTACCTCATTATTGTCATCATAATTCCTAATCATACGCATCATCATTTCCTGCGTTGTGCAAGTAGACAATTAAAAAAAAAAATGTTGTTTGTTTATATTTACGCTGTGCATCATGCGAAACAAAACTTGGATCTGCAAGATCTTTGGATAGACTATACTTATACAGTTATACATATATCACCATCATAATAATATATCGTGTCAAACATTCTCTAAGATAAAGTCGCCAAAAAATCTAAAGATTACGGAGCCTCTTACGTCATACATGGCTGATGGAGAAGGGACACGATATTGCAACACCAACAACACACAGCAAAGATTCTATTCAACACTTTTACAAATTCGCACTTCATGCCTCACACACTACAACTACAGCATGTTCGTACATGCTTTATGATAATATTAATATAACAATTACCCTGCCGACTATAAAGTTTCAAGAACGTGGACTGACTGTCTATGACCATATATTATATACATTTAACGTTTTATTTTTAATTAGCTATTTGGAATTTTAGCCTAGGGTTTAGTGTTGCCTTCATCACGTTTTCTGTTTGAGTTTCTTCAAGAAAACAAAGACTAAATCTGCTTGCCACGTTATAAACCATATTATCGCTAAACACTTAGTAGCAGTTCCCCACTAATTATATCTCCATCGTTGACTCCATTATATATATGACGAACACTTTCCCCTATACCAATAAATTGATGTAAATTTTGCATATAAACTTCTAATTTTGATACTACTAAGCACAATATATATATTCGATTATACATATATAGAGTGAGGAAAAGTATTACTGACCAGAAGTTATAAGCTCAAATGAATTTAGTTCATCATGTTTCCCAAATTACTTTCTCAACGGACACTATGTTAAATGTCATCATTCCCTGTCGTCATTGTTGCGAATTTGTGATTATCATTAGGAGATTCTTTTTAATTTAAATGGCTTCACTTTTATTGGAAATTTTACAACAACAAAAAAGGGTTCGGGTTCACTTACTAACAATATATTATTTATATTTAGTGTTAATTTTTCTTAACTTTTAACTAATGGAACTTAATGTAGCAAGTCTCAAAGTTGATGCGAACATTAATATTCTCCACTAACTCAACAAGAAGGTGTTCCACTTCCCTTGTATATCTTTATTTGTTCTTGCACACAAAGAAATCAAACTGCCAGCAACAAATAATATTATCGTAACTAATAAAATAAACATAACTAGACTAAAGGGCCAAATTGTGCCAAACCTACAAGTTTCATGACCTCGACCTCCCTTACTATATAATTGTCACATTTGAAAGAATTGGGCAAAGAAAAGTCTAATTACCATTTTAGCTTCTCACAAGATCCAACCACTAGTCATCAAGCTTTTCTCTAAGAAAATTCCAATGGAAAACTCAGCACTGAGCAACTGCGTAAAGCGTACGATCTTCTCTACTCAAAAGAGAACAATACAAGCGGGTCTAGAAGAGAGTAGTTGGACAAGGTACTTTGAGACCGAAGATGCTACATTCCATTCTTCTGATGATTCTTCCATGATCTCAGACGCTGCGTCCCCTATGGCCTATGAAGAAGAAGACACGGCTACATCTCCTTCTAAAAGAACCAAGGTATGTCAAAAAAAATACAAACTTAATATAATACATACATTGTTACATACATAAGCCTAGACGGCAATGCACATATATTTGTGTTAGAGATTATTTATGCGTTATATATTGTGCTTGTTCTGCAGGGTTACAATGAAATGGAAAACGATACTACAGAAGAAAAAAACACGAACAATACTAAAACTGAGGTATGCAACTTTCAACATGTTTTCATACTATATTTTTCTCGATACATCTCACGGGTTTTATAGGATATTATTACTGCTTACAGAATTGTTCTTACAAACATGTTCTGACGACTTACAAAATATTCTTACGGTTTTAATAGGAGAAGGGATTGAATAAGAAAGGGATAATGAATGAAGACTATTGCGCAGAATTGAAGAAGCGAGGACTTTGCTTAGTTCCTTTGTCCATGTTGTCCAACTATATTGGTTGATACTTTGATTATTTTCAGTCATAATCTTTAAATTTTGATTGTGAATTATTTTTGTCTGTAAGATAGAATGGACTAGTAAATGTAGTGAAGGTGGAGTTAATGGTGGATGATGTACTTTATGTATAAAATGCAGGAGTGTAAGATCTGTAAAACATTTCCAAACATGTGTAATAAAAAGTTAACATGTTTTCCAATCACATACATATATGTACTTCTTAGAAGCCCTGATGTCTAATGATTGAAGTATCCATTTTATATAAACAAAAAAATCCGATTAGTGGTACGATCGTCGTCATATTACAAAGCGAGAAACATTTTTTTTAAAAAGAAAAAGTAAGAACAAAAAATATAAAAATATAGCACTTTTGTCAACAACTAAAGAGTCTACAACGATTCTAAAAATCATATTGGTGATAAAAAGAAGTCTAGATAAACTGGCGGGTTCAGTCGAACACTTTGTGATAGCTTATCTATTCTTTTATTGATTGCGTATGGAATAAGTAAGATATCAAATGTGTTAAAAACTCGTTGCATCTCTTAATTTTTATAAAATGAATTGACGAATTACATCATTTAAATGGTTTAGACATTATACTTACCAATTCTGGAAAAACTATATATTGTAAACTTAATTATTTATTTTGATATACAATCACACATTCCATAATTAAAAAAAAATGCTTCAAATTCAATAAGATAAGAAGCTATTTCTTATATTTCTTACAAAAATAAATATAAGTAAACCTTAGATAATAGAAAGAAAGCCTCAGACTGTGTTAATTTGAAAAAGCTGTTCTATGGAAAAAACGTCAGATCATAGAAATAACGTTTTGTGTGACACACTATCTTATATAAGCATCATTTTATTTAGTTTCTTGATCTTTCAATTTCTCTATATACACTAGAGATGATGTATCAGTACTACGCACACAAGTATAACTTTTATTCATTCAAAATGAGAAAGAAATTAAATGGGTAAAAATCAAACAACAAACACCATTGGACACAAACTCTTTTTTTTTTTTTTACACAAACTCGCGTGGAAAGAGAATGGGAAAAGACTCGTTACAGAGTGAGAACAGCAGACAAAACATAAACTTCTTAGTATAGGAATAGAGTGGAAGCAAGAGCAGCCCCAAGAAGAGCAGCGACAAAGAAAGAAGATGTAGAAGCTGCGTTGTTTGGAGTTTCTTGAGATGTAGGCGTAGTTGCTGGGGGCTCCAGGTTGCTTGTGATAGGCGGAGAAGGAGCGGCTTCTCCTGAGGGAGCAGGGGCTTGAGACGGAGGTGATGATGATGTGTTGTTGTTGTTGCCGCTTCTGTCAGCCATGACGATGACCACGAGCTTCTCGTTCTTGTTACAGTTGTCTTTGTTTCCGCTGATGAAATAGTATGGTCCAGAGTGGGTTAGTGCGAAGGATGTTTTGCCGTCAGAGAATTTAGCGGCTGGTGCATTAGTGTTGCAGCTGTCGTAAGCGTCTCTTGTGACTTGGAGCACTGAATCTTGGGTTGGTTGGTAAACGAACACTGCAGTTATATACATTTTTGTGTATGTCATATATGAAAAAACTATGGTTATTGTTGGCTAATTAGTACAGTATGGAAACTTACGTAGAGAGTCACCAATTTGGAATCTGCTCTGCTCTGCCCATTGACTGTAAACTTGAGAACCAGAAGGAACGGTCCAACCTTTTGCACCACCAACCGTAAACTCTCTAGCGTAGGCTTTGTTAACGATCATGAAAAAACACACGAGACTTAACCCACGAAGCATCATTTTATTTAGGTTACGTGTAACCAAGGTGTACTAGAGAGATGTATGTGGACTTAGTGTGGTATAGTTGTTGATGAGAAGGTTAGTGAGTTTATATAAAGATGAGGCTTTTTCGGAAATGTTGCAGAGAAGCTTTTTATTGTCTTTCTCTGATTCTAAGCAAAGCATAAATGCATGCTTTCAAGATTTTTTTTTTTTTTTTTAGTTTTGGAATCTTATGTGACTTGCTTCTTCTGTCAATAACTTTTTTTCCTTGCTTCTGCATCTTTTGATTTTGTATTTTAAGTTTTTAATACTATTCCAGTCCAGATAAAGATATTGAAGAATAAAGAGAGATTTCAAAAAAAAAAAAACTCGAAATTAAAGACTAGAATCAAACAAAAGTATAATACAACATATCCATTTTTTAAATATAGATCAATCATATTACAAAGATCTTTCCACATCTTCTCCAATTCCTCTGTTGAGCAACATCATCAGAGCACCAAACTGACCAATAATGCTAACTTTAGTTAATTAATCCATCATTAGTGCAAAAGCCGCTGCCATAGCGAGAACAAGTGACATCAAGACACTGATACCGTGTCTATGTCCCAAACTCTTCTTTGGGAAATGTTTTGGAAGCGCACATTCTTCTCCATTAAAGAATAGTTTGGTCGGGAAACCGTCACCTGCCGGTATATTCAATCCTTTTATGTTCTTCTTGCTGAAGGAGATAACAGATTGTTGCTTGCCAGGCACGGGAGGGTCTCTTAGTGGATTAGTTCCGTTAACTTGACCCACAAGGTAGTTCATATCACGTAACCCTTGAAACATAACGGTTCTATTGTTTGGTGGAACACGTGTTCCATTAAAGGAATAAACGTTTTCATACCCTGGACCTGATTTTCCCATCTCAACCGCCACAAACCAATCCTCAAACGCGAAATCTCTCCAGTTGAAAACGGTTAACCTAGCCGTCCAACCGTCTCGGTAATCCGTATTAACGTGCCAGTTAATGCTGACTCCGCAGTTATCCGGACAAGGGAGTTTCTTGGGTATCGGCATGTGGTTTTGTTTGGCCCATGCTTTAGCTTTTAGGGTTCGGTTATCGAAGGGAACAAGGAGAGCGTCTGGAGGGAGGAGGAGTGGGTTACGGTCAGCGATGCAAGTGGTTGTGTCAATGTCATTGCATCCGCAAGCGCAAGTGTTGCAAGGTATTGCTGAGTTGTTGTAAAATGCTGAGAAAGAGACGCAACATCTTGAGGCTTGAACTTTGGGTTTGGTTATGTTGCAAACAACTTGCCAGCTGGCGATGGCGTAGGTTATAGCCGGTAGACCGCTAGAGTCCGGGAACTCTGACGGGTCAACCCGAACCGGTGGCCCGCATTTGTATTGTGGGTTGAGAACTCCGTCGATTTTCCAGTGTTGAGGGGGGTATAGAGCTGTTCTGTTTAGGTCTGGAGGTAACTTGAAAACCTAGCACATAAAGATAACAAAGAAATAAAATTTTCAGACCTGACCAGGACTCCGGTTGAACCGATAAACATGGTGACCCACCATATGATCACTTCAGATTTAAAATAAAAATTCACTAATTAAAAAAAAAAACTGGAAAACCTCACAATATGCGATCAAGATATAGGTTGAACCAGTTGATGACTTTTATTTAAAACAATTCTAGATAATTTATTTTTTAAAACTAATTTTTCAAAAAAAAATTAAAATTTTGGATTTTGATAAAAATATCTCTAAATTCCTTTACGAAAAAAATAATAATGTTAAAGGAAAAAAAAACTAAAATTAGTTGATGTTATTAATGATTAGTTTGTTTTTCATTGATTAATTAATATATATCTTACTTTAATTTTGGTAGTAATTAAGAAGTTTATCCACTAGCTTAATGACCAGGAAAGTGGTCTAATTCACTGTCCCGGTTGAATTTAAAAACATTGAACAAAAACAAAAAAAAATTAAAACCCAAAGTATCTGCGATTCATGACATGTTTTTTTTTCAACTAAAGAGATTAATTACCTGTAACTGAAACATAGATCGAGATTTCGAAGGATCCATAAGAGGTGGCAAAAGAGTTCCGTTTTTGCAACAGAAAGGTAACTTCCCCGTCACGTTATCATCCTTCCTCTCAGGAGGCAAATCAGAAATGGCTGGCTTCTTCTGACAATTCATGACCTGAGAGAAATCTAAGTCTTTGTAATACTGTCCAGCTTTGCTGTAAAGACATTCAGATGGATCTCTTTTGTATGTGTAAGCTCCTCGCATCGTGTTTATAATCTCTCCTCGCGTCCATTCCCATGTCAGGTTCCAACGGTCTAATCGCCCGAGGGGATTCTCGTTGTCGATGGTCACTTGGGCTAAGTAGTTACTGCCAAATGATTGTAGCACATCGTAGACTATGTTCAGATCACCGTGTCTTCTCCGTGCAAACTTTGTCTTTGGCCCTGTCTTGACCTTGAACTTAGGGTTTCTCTTGCAACAAACGTTCATACTTCCTCCTGTGGAAGAAAAAACAAACGTTTTCAAAATCGCATTCAATATCAAAACATCTTTATAAATTACAAATGTGAACGGAAGATTGCGTTTTGCATTGCATTAACAACTTCCAAATATAATTGATGAGCAAAAAAAAGTGTTGTTAAACACTTGACCTAAAAATGTAGACATATTACTTGCGTATCAAGAAATTGAGTTTAGTATGATCTAACCTTTTCTTTTAGCGGCAGGACATTCCCAACCGTCGTTGACGAGCTTAAGTGTTCTTGGCATGGGTGTAACCCCCTTTGCAACCCCGAAAAGAGTCCCGGTGATTTCGATATTCGTCGATATCTGAGTGAAATCACCTGCGGTTTCAATCGAGGTTTTCAAATCCGTGTTTGGAGATCCAACGAACGTGGTTCCATTGCTAGCATCCAGAGGAAAATCACCGTCCATTGGAGACGCACCAGTCGCAGAAACGATCAGTTCCTTGTGACGAAACCCTATAAACATCTGCCATCCCGTGAGCGCTTCTTTTCCCGCGTTTACAATCATTGCAGACGATTTAAACGCCCAAGATTGTGCGGTCACGTTCTTGACGTGAGGGTACTCTCTTTCGCGGCTGCCGAAGGTGTAGCTCATGAAAATACCGTTGCAACGCGCCATCTCTGGCGGCGGCTCATCTCCTCCTGCTCCGTCTTCGGTTGATGTTCCATAATCTTGGCCGTTGCAAATAATAAGAACTGATGATAACAAAATCAGCAGAGATAGTGAATAGCTTGCGTTCCAAGGTACCTTCATCGTTTGAATTTTGCTCTTTCTTCCTTACCGCCTTGTGATTACTTGAACCGCAAGGCAGCAAGAGAACAGAGGGAAAAAAAAAGGAATCAACCTAGCGTTAGAGAGAATTGAATCAAACGATGAAGGTTTCAGTGTGGAGAAACCTGTAAGAAAGATTGAAAATCCAAAAGTTTTAACTAAAAGAAAGGAAGAGATTGTAGAGAAGAAGAGGTCCTTAATAGGCAGGTTTGATATGAGCCTCTGGTTTTATTTGGTGGTCACGGGACATGACATGTAAGAATGTGTGTTTAAGAAAATTGCTAATTTTGGAACAGAGCTTCTTATTTGTTTATTAACTAAAAACTGTTTCAGTTGTTTTTGTAAGGAAACAAACTCTGTTTTTTTTTTCCTTTTAACGAAATGAAAACCTCTAATGATTTGTCGACTCGAATAGGACAACAAAACGTGTTGTGATGAATTGATGTTTGGACCCTACAAATAAACAAATATGGAAATTAACATCTTGATACAATCTCGCTATTTCTTTTAAATTTTCTTAGTTCAGAAAGAAAACAAAAAGGTTGAACATCATTATCAGCAGAATACTTGACATTAGTCTAGTCATCATATTAATATAACTAAACATAAAACAAAATTTTAAAAATAAAGAGAAATCACCAACGCAAACTTAGCCGTTTATATTTTTTATAGGATTTTTCAGACAGTACCAATTTTAATTTTCTTTTTCTAGCCATTTCAATTTTTAAAAAACAAAAGAGTTGGTGAGATACTATAAATGTTTTTGTTACATTTTACTGTTGATATTTCAACTAGTGTCTAGAGATTGGAATAATGAAAAAAATAGAAAATAAAAAGAGAGATAAACAAATTATGAAAACCACTTTCAGAAAGTTATAAGAAACACCCTACCTATCCAAATGTCATTTTCTAGTTGAATGTCTTCTTTTATAACTCAAATTCAATAATAAAATTATGTCATATTATATTTTATATAGATAATAAACTGTACCATGAACCTATAAAGATAATGATGATCTTAGTTATTACAAATTTGGTGTTAAGATTAAGTTAGTAGTGTTTTCCCCTTAAAATATACTCCCTTCGTCCTTTAATAATTGACGTTTTAGGAATATACACGTATATTAAGAAATATTTAATTTTTCATCATTTTGAAGTATTTAACTAATTATAATTCAACCAATAATAAAATAGAAGGTATTATATCATTGATCATTAATTAGTATTAAATTTTACATTGAAAATTGAAAACGTCAAATAGTTTGGAACAAAAAAAAATTCTCTAAAACGTCAATTATTAAGAGACGGAGGAAGTACTAAAAACGTAAATAAGTCGTTGGCAATTTTATTTTATTTAATTTCTTTACGCCAAATAATTTGTTTTTATTTGGGCTAACCGCCTAGCTGTGTCCTATTAGTCGTCTCTTGGAGTCAATTTGAAATATCAGCTAAATAAATCCCCAACCAGCAGACCAAGTAATCTAGTCTATAAATAAAACCTCTTCAAATTTTTCAAACAAATATAGATCGAATCTCAAACTCAAATGGATCAAGATCAAGATTCAGACAATGGTGGAAGAAGCTGTTGTAGCTGCTGCCTCAGTTTCATCTTCACTGCTGGTCTCACTTCTCTCTTCTTATGGCTCAGCCTCCGTCCCGACAAACCCAAATGCTCCATCGAATACTTTTACGTTCCTGCCCTCAACAAATCCTTAGATGCACCTTCACGTCTCAACACCACTCTCAACTTCATGGTCCGTCTCGCTAATCCAAACCGAGACCAAGGCATCTACTACGACGATGTCCAGCTTTCTTTCTCCAACACCAACTCCTCTGTTGCTAACTACACAGTGCCAAGATTCTACCAAGGACACAAGAAAAAGGCCAAGAAGTGGGGTCGGACTCTTCCTATGAACAACCAGACGGTTTCACGAGCGGTTTTAGCTAATGGATCGGCGGTTTTCCGGATGGATCTGAAGACGCAGGTGAGGTTCAAGATTCTTTTCTGGAAAACCAAGAGGTATGGCATCGAGGTTGGTGCTGATGTTGAAGTCAACGGAGATGGAGTTAAGGCTCATAAGAAAGGGATTAAAATGAAGAAATCTGATTCTTCTACTACATTAAGAAGTTATTTTCCGATTTGTGTTTTGATGAATTTGCTCGTGTTCTTTGCGATTGGCTAACTGATTCTTGATTCTTACTTTCTAATAGCTTTTTCGATATCATTGACTCTTTTCAAGAGTTTTCTTGTGTGTTAGTTTCTAGATTCGCCCGACCAAGAACTCATTGAATCATTTATTCCATTAATATTTTGTTTCAACGATGAATTAATTAGTTTATGTCAGCAAAATTCTTTTTGAAATTCAGTTATCCTGTACATAATTATATCTTGGGATTGAAATGAAGGAACAAAACACAGGACAGAAATTACATAATAATATAGTAGTGATAATCGTAAAAGTATGTAAATAAAACTGTTTGAATCCATAAAAGAAAATTGTTAGTTTATGAATTATCACTTTGTAAATAAAATTGTTTTAAAAGTGACATTTGATCTCTAATAACCAAATTAAAAACTAAAAATCTTTATAGCAAAATTGACGTTTGGCGCCGCCTTAGAAGAACAAGTTGTCTTCTTACTTGTTTAAGTCAGTACGACAATATCTAAACTTTGAGATGTGTTATTATATAACCAATCGCATATTGTATTGTATAATTGTGCTTAATATTTTAGGAATGCGTTGCTTTACCACTCGTCTGTTAACCGCGTCTTTTACTAGTACTTTTATTTTGTTTCGATTGTTGTGAAAGTTGCCATTGATTACTATAAAAGTTGCTAAAATAAAATTCTAAATCATTTTTCCTGACGAATCTCAATGAGCATGTGGTAGTATTATGCAGGTTAGACAGTTGGTAGTAATTAATTGTTTTGGTTAGTACTATGATATAAAATCGCATTATCTGGTTTGGTACCGGTTATCATCAGATATTCCAAGTTTCGTATACTTAATTCGAAAACTACAGAGACTTTTAATAATGTAAATTGATTTACTTTTTTCTCTTCCTTCACTTTTTATTCATTGATTTGGTTATGTTCTTTGACTCTTTCGTTGGTTTTGAGTGTTACTAAATTGTAAGAGCAGCTCCAATGGAGACTATTACAAATGGTAGAAAAAATTAAAACAGGAAAGAGAAAGCAAGAAACGGTTTGCTGCAGTGGACTTTTAGACAACGTTTCTAATTAGTGGCTCAGCTAGATATTAGTTCCGCATTCGTCATTTATCCATATTATATTAACTAAAAAGGTATGTGTAGGGACTGACACAAGACATGAAGGTCATGAAGGAAGACTTTACCAAATCACCACAAAAATAAGTATGTTAATAAGTCTATAAGTTAAGTTTTATAAATTTCATGTGGGTTTACTGATTACAATTCAAATGATACAATATTCTTTTGTAGCTATAGTTTTCAACAATTTCTCTTTATCATTATAGTTGTCTACGTCTCATCAGAAAGCAATGAAGACTAATCCTCCTCTCTCTCTTCCATATCAACATAGAAGATTCACCGAGATCGTTTGAATTAAGCTTGTAGACCTTTGCTCTTGCAAAAAAAAAAAAATATAGGGCTTGCATTATGTGGACATTATGTAACACAACAGTGAACTTAACCTGATGAGAATAAATTCCCCAATGACAACAAATTTAAAGCCGAGAAATTGCGAAGTCATAAAATAATCGAATCATATAGTCAAGAGGACAGATGCATGGAGAAAACACATCACGGGATCATTGGATAGAGTTGAGATAATATTATATACGAGAAAACTGTACGGCCCAATAGAGTTGTGTTTATCCAATAGCAACTTTTGTATTTGCCAGTCCAACAGAATAAATGTTTTAAAAAAACAGGTTCAGTGTAAATACGTGTGCATATGTATTTACATGAACGCAATTGTAATTTGTAGAATTAAATTAATGTGAATACTATAGAGTTTATTTTATACGTGTGCATATGTAAGATTACATGAACGCAATTGCAACGTTTCATCATTTATTTTCTGTTGTTCTTTACTCTGAAGTTTGGATTTTTCACCATAGAGTTTGAGTTAATACTATTTTCTGGTAATCATCATCCACGTACCATTTTAATAATCTCAATTTTCGGAATTTCATATACTTTTCTGAATAAAAAAATACTAAGATTGAAATGAAATTAATGGGTCAGTCCTATAATCTCCCGTCACTATATCTCACAAATTTAAATTAACAACAATTCAGCAGGAACTACTTTTTCTACAACAAAATTAATATCTCAAGTAAAATAACTTTTAGATAAAAATAAAATTAAAAGCCGGCGTGGGCCATCATCTTACTTCCACTAACATTATTCCAAAGTTATCAAATATCTGAGTTAAGATTAATTTTTTCCCTTGCCCAATCAAAATAAGCATATCAAAACATTATTCTCTCTTAATCATGGCATCTAATTATTCCTTTCCAAAAAAAATAATATAGCTAAAAAAGGAAGAAACAAAAGCTCCTTTCCGCCATAATTAAATAGATATTTCTTCTCCTTCTTCTCTTGAATCAGTGAAGACTACTTGAGCTATACAGTCATCTATAACGAGAAACTTAATATATACTCCTTCCATTTTTTTCTATTTGACATTTTAAAATTATGCATATAAATTAAAAAAATTCATTTTTTAAACAAAAACATCATTAATTATTTATCAATCCATAATTCAATCGATAATAAAATAGAAATTATAATGCCATTGATCATCTAACATTAACCATTAATAAATTTTAGAAAATTTAAAACATCAAATAGTTTGAAACAAAAATAATCCTCTAAAACATCAAATATAAAAAAAACGGAATGAATATCATTTATACATCCAAATATTAATATAACAGCAATAAAAAAATTAGATGTCTTTTGAAACGTGTTTGGGTTAATTGTGTGAAAAAAAATCACCTTTCAAATTTCAATAGCTCCTGTATATATCATCTTCATAGTTCTTCAGTTACACATTACTAATTTGAGGAATGGTTGTAAATCTATAAATATATATAAATGAAAAAAACACTTTTCACTTGTCAATTGACTTATTTTGCTTCTTCGTTTAAAATGTGGTGATCTTTTTATCGACAATGTACGTATATATAGGTTAAAACTTAAAATATATATCGACCAACATCTAACGCAACTTTTCCATCTTATATCGATCTATCTAAAAGTCCCACCAAAGGTAGGAGTCCAAAAATCTACTGTAGTATCGTGTGTCACTGGAAATGTGCTCGAAACTGGTACTAAACATAAACCTCGACTTCTAAGATCTGGTTCTTCGGATACTTCTAGCACGTTGGGATGATCATCACTCTGCATCATTATAAAAAGACAAAGATAAAGTTGTAATTTTTTTGAAAATTGGAAACCGTCTCGCTACATTGTTTCTTCGAATAATGCTTTGTCAAATCTTGAAGATGAAGCAACCAGTAAAAAAATGTATACATGTAATAAAGTCATAAAGAATACGAGCCGCACGGTATTTCAGTCGTACAATAATAACTACCTGTTGATGATGTAAAGAAGCTCCACTTTTCATGTATGGGTTACTCAAAGCCTGAATTATAATCATTTGCAGGTTTGTACATCAGTAAAAATATAATAACTAACTAATAATAGAGATGTAGCAAAAAAAGTTACTATAAAATAAGGAATGGGCTAACTTACTGAAACTTGTTGGTGTAAGAACTTAATGTATTCAGTGGCTTCAGAGAGCACTGAGGCTTGATCAGTCTGACACAAAACCACATGAGATTCAGTGAAACAAAATCTAAGAATTGTATTTCAATCATTCATCCCCAAAATTGATTATCTATAAACAGACCTTACATATTATATATAAAAGAATAAAGATATAATAATGTGATAAGTAATAATGACAGTAGACAAATATATTAATACACACTCATCATCTTTCTGAAAGCTAAAAAGACAGAGTACCTTTCCGAAAGGTGAAACCAATTGTTGGAGCGCAGCGATTCTGTCACTCATTTTCTCCTTCTTCACCTAATTCAGCAAGATATAATATTCAAATTAAACAATTAGGAGAAAAACATAAAGAACTTATGGAAAAATGTTTTGTTAATACAGGAAAGAAATCCATCTCAGCAAGCCTGGTTATTATTTTTTTGTTATTGCTATGGTTTGAGATGTCTTAAAACTTGTAATTGTCCTAATTTTTTTGATGGAAAAGGTAAACTTGATTTCTTCACTTAAATAAAGAGTAAAAAGATTCGTTATTTTTGTCTTTGTGGCAAAAGTGCCCAGCTCTTGGTAGGTGCAAGAAGGGCATTGCACTATGTCTATTTTTTTGTACATTTTTGGTTAAAATTTAAAGCATTTACAAAACTATGATAATCGGTCTTCAAAACCATGGAAGTTTTTATTCCATTGTAAATTATCAATACAAAATTTGTATTGTTGTAATAAATTGCAGATGAACACTGTTTTAAACTCAGAATATAGTATGTAAATTTAACATTAGTCCAAAAACTATCAATACGAATAAAGATGCCTTCATAATTTTATTTTTAATAAATAAAAGCAAAACAAATACCTTGAAAGCTGGTGACGGAGACGCTGCTTCGCTCTTAGCCCTTTTCGCCGCCGGCTGATCTCCACCGGCTCTTTTTACTTCACTATTACTCAAATCTCTACTCTCCGACATACTCTGCGACGATAACAATACATATAAAACATCCTTATATATACTTACATAAACGACCTCGTGCAGCTATATATATAATATACATACCTTAACCTTAGGTTGTTCGTCAAAACTCGGAGCGTGAATCTGCGACGGCTGTAACGCCGGAAAAAAGTTCGACGACGCGTCATGATGAGCAGGACCCACGTTTCCCACCGTCGCCGCAGGGTTCCAAAACGTTGCGTTGTTAGAGAATCTCAACGCTGTCGCCATCTGGTCGTAGTTCCCCGTGGACGAACCGAACTGGGAGTAACCAAGATTTGATGTCTGATGAGAAGAGCTAGGCATGTTGAAGCCAGATGCTTGATACATAACTGAAGATGAGACAGGTGTTGTTGATGCTGGTCCGTACAAGGTGTTGGACGTGTTGTCAGAAGAGAAACCTTGACACGTCACTGTGCTACTGTCGGTACTTGAGCTGCCGTGAGGGCTGAACTGATGATCCAAGAAGAACCCGCGGTTGTTGCTAGTCATGTTTAGCTGCGGTTTGAAATTGTTGTTATTGATATGTGGATGATCTCTCCACAAAGCTTGGTGGTGAGAGGGATCAGATTCTTGCATAGCGTTTGCGTTTGAGGTGGCATCTAAATTGAGATTCTCTTGAAGCATCAATCCAAAGCTTGTCTCCGCTTTATTACTATCTCCTCTTCTTTTGTTTCCCGCAAAGAAAAATAAAAGACACAATCAAAACGTTATAAATTTTATGATTTGAGAAAAAAAAATGTAGGAAACAAGTTGAAGACTCACAAGAGAGATTGGTTCCATTGCTCAACATGTGATTGTGAAGAAAGCCCTAAACCAATCATTTGCAGATGATGATCAGTAGCTAATGAATGATGACGCTTATCATGGAAAACAGCAGAACCACCAGATTCAATTGAGCTTGCTCTCATGGACGAGGAAGAAGAAGTTGAGGAAGAAGAAGATACTTTCCACCAGCTTCCTGGATTGATAAAATCATGATGATCCCCCATGGCTCTTTTTTGTTATCACTACTTGTATACTATATATATGTTGTTGGTGAGATAGGTAATGGATCTTAGTTTGTTGTGTCTTCTCAGATTGTGCTTCACATGAAATGATGATGAGTATCCACCCGAGAGAGATACTTATAGTTATAAATAATTTATCAAATTTATATTTTTTTTCTGGTAGGGTTTTCGTTAACTATTTAGCAAGACATCTGATAAATGTTAGGTTGACATTTTTCAGGTGGCTCTCGCTGACTCTTCTGCAGACGTCATACCCAACTTGCAACCTATACTTTTTTTTTTTTTGTGTTATCAAAGAAACTAGTATTTCGTTTTTCCTATACTTTCTAGTTTCTTCATTTGTTATTTTTTTTGGCAAAGTTATATATCATCGATCATTCAATTAGTCGTATAGATTCATACTCACCTTCAACTCTTTATATATTTTTTAGGTTTTGTTTTCATACATCATCATTCGTTTCTATTTTTATTTTCTATCATGATATAAATTATGAGTTTTAATTCATGTTGAACTAACGAAACTACTTGAATCACTTGGAGATCTTTTCTTTTGACCATTGAGTTCTCATTTTAATTTTTTTTTTAAAAAAATGAATTACAAAACATCAAAAAAAAGTTTTGTAAAAAAACTTGGTGATCTCCATAAAGGATATTTCCATAAGCATCATAAAAAATTGTAATAGACGCTCGCTTCTATATACATTACCTTCATGATTAGACCAATTCTGTTAGTTAACACTATCAACTTTTGTTTTACAAAGATATAACAAGTAATAAAAATAGCCAGCTAGTAAATTGTATTAATAATATTCTTAATAGTATTAAGTGCATCTACCCTAAAACCGATCGGAAAGTCGATAAAGTCTATACAAAACATAAGAATAAATTTTGACATGTGATGAATGAAATGTATTTACAAATTGACTTTCTCAATAAATATAAAATAAATTAAAAACGGAACAAAGAGGTGTGAAACGGATTGACTAGAACTGAAGGAACGTGTCATCGTCACGGTCACGGTCACGATCAGAGTCACATACCACTAAGATGATTTTTTATCAGTATTTGCCTCTTTGGCTATGACCTTCACCGTTATCCTTTTTTCCGGTCAGGTAAAGTCAACGAGTGGGCTCCACGTGGCGTGCGCGCGTGCTTTAACATCTAGGCCCTACTTGTTTCGTCTCAGAATCAGAGCCTGAATATGACACTTTCATTAATTTTCTTACATTTAGTTTACCAAAAATGTATTAATAATATTAAATCTGATTTATAAGATCTTTAGTTTTTTTTTTCACCGGCCATCTCTCTAATCATTTTCTTCGGCCTAACGTTGGACTCTATACGCATATTCTTACGTTTCTAATTCTCAACAAGCCCGTCACAAAATTGAAAGTCACATGAATCTTGAATTCTGCTATGGTTTTTACCTTTTTGCATCAGTATTTGGATTATAGTTAAACAGTGTCGAAATTACCTCCAGATATCACATTCTATTACAGCCGCTCAAATATTAGTAAGTTTGCAAATTGCATGATCCTGTTCTTTCTGAAAATATACATTCTTTAAAAAACAAATTTTCAACTTTTTCTTTTGTCAACACATTCTTTTTAATAAAAATCAGATTCCATTTTTTTCGTTTACACTAACATTAATTGAGGTCACTGGTCCATATTACCCGGTTTGTCCATTTAAGTATTTGAATAGATATTTCCAACACAAGAACAAACAATTATTCACAGCACATCATATTCATGTACCAGGAATATTTTGTTTTCCATTATATGGTTTTATAGTTATTTAGTCTTACTAAAACATTAGTGTTACTCCATATGTTACTGAAAGTATGATTTTTAGATTTTTTTTATTGTTTCACAAAAACATTTTTTCCTATAATTTATTTTTTATCTTTTAAAAAACATTAATTTATAATAAAAGTTAATAATAAATTTAATTGTAAAGTTTATTATATTCTTAATATGCATGAACACTTTAGAAAATATCATTTTTCGGGCACAGAGAGTGTTTAATAGATGCAGCGACCAGCGAGACTAAAATTAAGAAGCAATATCTGATTTTTTTTTGAAAAAAATTGATGGAGAATTGAGTGATACAAATCAAAGAAAGATTAGAGCATTTCTCTAGCTATATATACATGTCTTTCCTCGATTATAATATATACAAAACCCGTAATACATAAAATCATAGGTAATATAAGAGAAATATAAAATTTTATCTTAATATTTTTCGTTTTTCGTTTTTCATTTAGGATACTGTTCAAAATCAAAACATTTTGACTCTAATAATATATATATATAGAAGTTACTGATAGTATTTTGTATGATTCTGTTATGTTACTAAACTAGATGTTTAAAGATTTTAGGGTCTATGTACAAACCATAAAAGTTAAGCAACACGGATTAGTTTATTTAGCCAGTGTTCAATTCCCAATTTTCTGTGACAAAAATATTAGAATTACTTAAGTTACTAAGCTTGAAGACTTGAAGTACTAGTTATTACTTATTACGACATGATTGCCTTTGGAGAAAAAATGAGAGCTCCACAGTCTCAATTCCCCTTTACGAGAATGGTTCGGGTGGCATTCCACCCCTATTCATAAGTCATTCGTCGACTTATCATCATTTGTTGGTTTTGATCTCTCACTTGATTTTTACCGTCCAAGATTACTGAGACAAAAACATTTTTCACATATATAATTTTCTTAGGTGAAAGACCCTGTCCAAAGTCCAAACTCTTTCATTTTACCATTCACGTTTTACGCACAATCAGTTTTTGATAATGTTTGGTTAGCGGTGTTACTCAAAACTTCAAAAAATAGGTAGATATTTAGAAAACCAATATTTTTCATAACCATTATGATATATTTAAGTCTAGTGGAAATAAGATCAATGAAATTTACAGCACCAAGCCATATGAAACTTGAACTCATGACCATTATAAATTCACAGCTTCGCTATAATATTTACTAGATCAACTCATCTTGATGTATACATACTACTTTCTTCTGAGTAAATTAGATTAACACCCATTGCATTGTATACAATATTGTTCTCTATACATTGACCACTGCACTACATAAACTAATATTACGCACGTTTCTAAAAAAGAACCTTAGTATTACAGCTGAAGGAGAAAAAAGGACGGGCCACGATGGAATTGTGTTGTGATATTGATCATCTCTCTATGAGTTATACATACCAGCTTGTGCCATACGACATGCTAATCAATTCCTTTTTCGCAATCCAAAATTTTGTAGCAATATCCGCATTTAAATTTGTCGTTTTATTCAGCAATACATACAATTAAAATTGGTTTGTTTTTTTTTTAAACATTTACACGGAGGGAGCTATATTGAGGTAGTGGGAAACGTTAGGATGACGTAATCATGTGGTGTAATAAAAAGAAAAAAACACACAGAAAAGAAGATGGACATGAGAGTTATACAGTGAGGATTTGAGAAAGCACAGAAAAAGCTGAGAAAAGAGACTGTCGCGGAGACAAACCCACACGGCCTCTCTCATGGCCTTCCATCATCCTATCATCGACTACTTGTTTATCCTTTTTTTTTAAAGGTTAATTTTTGTGTCTTCCACTCTTTTCAAATTGGGGAATGAAATCGGGTTTTTAACTAATTTAAGAGTAAGAAAGGCTAAAATCAGTTACGCAAAAAAAAAAAAAGACTACAACTCAATGATGACAAGAGTAATATGTAAAACACACAGATATATTAGTAATTAGAGAAGATATTTCTCTATTTAGAAAATAATTTTGTTACTAAATTATGCATATATATATATATATATATATCATTATATGAGTTTGTGTTCCATGCATAATCTCCCATAATTTTCTAAGTGAGTTTTTTTCTCGTGTTCACCTCCATAGACTTTCTAAATTCTAAATTTTAAAGGATGGAACCTAAATCCTAAACTTATGGATAAACCCTACGGTGTAGCGGAAGCTACGGATAATGCAAGTAATCTATTGATTATGAGAATACCTAGGAAACGTTGCCTTGAGATCATTGAGAGTCTAGCTCTATCCGAGAACAAGGATTTAGAGTTGAAAAGCTCTTAATATTATTAATCAAATAAGTCGTACCCTTAAAGCCATAGGGTAGATCCTATATATAAACTTAACTAGACCGCCTCTCACATATCCTAATGAGGTCGGGATAATGACTAAGACGTGTTTATCACGTAAAAAGATTAATACAAAAACAATAAGGAAAATATGAAAATCAAAGCCAATCTTTAAAGAGAACTAAGCACGCTACATCACCCTATCACCTAGAATTTAGGTTCATCCTCTAGGATTTAGGATTTACCCTTTAGAGGTTAGGGTTTAGTATTTTAAGTTTTTTCGAGCCAAATCATAACCATGACTTAGTAAAGTTATCTATAATATTTGTTGAGTCTGACAATGTTACCAATTTGGACGTTTTTAGTAGATAATACAATTTCTGATGTTTTTATATTTTTCTCAAAATTAAATATGAATTAGCAAATAATCATTAACTAGTGACTACTAATTCACCTTAGAGCATTTCCAAATCATCCCTATATTTGTCTTTATAATAGCATTAAGAAACAAGATCATTCCATTTCACCTCAATTTTTTTTTTTAAATAGAGTTTGCTATTTTTGCTTCTATTTATAGAGAAAAAAATAGTATTCATCTATTTTTTACTCTATAATTAAAAAACTTTTTTTGAAAAAGGGCTTTATAGTTAGAGATCTTTATTTTATATTTTTTCTATTATAAAGGTAAAAATAGCAAAATATATTGGAAATAATCTTAGCACGTGAACATAAGACAATTCCTAATTTATTTAAATATAAAATAATATTTTGAACAAAAATAGGTATACAGTTTGATGCATGTTTTCATATTAAAATTCAGTGGATAATTTCAGATAGCTATATAAAGCAATAAGTAGTTAGATAAACGAGGAGGCGTTGGTACAAGTAGTAAAAAACATTTCGGCTGAACTACCACCAACTGGATTTGACTCGTACTGATCACTTAATTGTGTCTTAACGTGTACCATGCAAGGTCATGTGGGATTAGTATTTGAACATAAAAAAAAACTTTGAAATTTATAGTTATAATTAAAATAAAATTAAATATTAAGTTACAAAAAAGAAGAAGATTCAAGTAAATGTTTATAATATAGTCTAAAACGATCATCATCATTATCCCACGAGCAACCAATATACAAAATTCGACCGTCATAATTTTTTGGTTTGTAAAATATTTGTGTACACACACACTCTTATGCTCTCAACTATTCTTGTCGCCTTGGTTTGACGTTTATCAAAATTCTTCTTTTTAAGTCAACCTCTGAGTGATTTAATCGTGTACACGTTCTGTGTTTTCGCTTTAGTATCTTATTACTTCGATTTCTACTTTAGTTGTACATATATATTTTTTGTAGGAGTGTTTCTAATTGTGTTTCATATGCATGTATAGCTAGATTTATAGAAATTATCAATCAAAATCATTATGTTGGAGTGACTTGTCTTCATTTATCTGAAACTATTTTTACATATACGTAGAGTAAACTGCATTTTATAAGTATATATGAGCGTATAGATCAAAAGGTCTTACTATAGTTAATCAAACGTTTATGTCAAATTGAAATGAGATTGGTAAAATCGTACTCCCTTTATTTCAATAAGATCTATTTTCTAGCAAAAATATATGTTTTAAAAAGATACATTTTTTACATTTTTAATGTAATAATTAATGAGAAATTATACTTTTCAAAAAACTTAATTGTGTTTATTAAAATTCTATTGATTAAAAATATGAAAAATTGTTAAATACAAAAAATGATGCATTGGTAATCAAAATTATATGTTTTTTTTAATATGTGTAAAAAACTTATAATATCTAATTTTTTAAAACAGAGGGAGTATAACTTAGAGGTAAATATTTGCTTGACACGAAGAAGCAAAGTCGCACCACCAGATCTTCAAAAAAAAAAAGTCGCACCACCATTTATATTGTCGTCGTCAAATGTTATATTCTTACGTTAATCATTAAATCAAAGAAAAACTCACATCTTTGCTTTCAATGTTTCATCAATTTCAGTTTCTCCTCTCACCATGATTTTGCAATGTGCATATATACACTATACATTAATGTATATAGCCATATATATATATGCACATACATAGCAGCCATACATCGACTTCTTTACGGACTAGGAGTTATAAAACCAACATAACTATTAGATAGGTAACTAACTACAAATGTGAAAAAATGATTCTGAATCAATAAATACATGTTTATGATCATTTTTTTCTCACACGCGCGCGCGCACATATATATATATATATATATATATATCATTTTTAAGCTAAATATACATAGCATTGATTTTCTAATACGATCTTGGCTTCAAAATTTTGTGTAAGAGTATCAAACTCCTACGACATTTCCTTCACTAGAACGGTTAACAAAGTTTATTGACACTCAAATGTTGATAAAAAATCTCTATAATTCATTGTCGCTAACTTTTAAGTTGCACCATTTTACAGCATAAGAAGCGATTAGAAGAGTATATTGTCCATTCATCTTTAATACATGAAATTAATCCTTTTTTGTCAAACTTAATATTAATACTAAAAGAGAACACTACAAGGTTTTATCCCACCATGGGAGAGGTTTGAAGCAATTACAGAGAGTTCTTGGCCAACCCGTCCGCGACCGTATTATAGTGCCTAGGAACATACTTAAAAGAGATAGAAGAAAAGGAATTGTTCAACACACATATGTCATGGAGAACTCCTTTGAGAGTAATCACCAAAGTATTTCCGGTGATCTGTGTTAATGTAAGATAATAAGAGCTACACTAAGTAGAACA
>JABAYD010015131.1:0-13785 GCA_014822095.1 Diplotaxis tenuifolia
CAGAATAAATTACCAAGTCTATACTTATAATATGCATCCTCGAAAGACATATCCTTGGGAGCCCTCTTAACCCTTTGTGAAATCCATCAAGTTCAACTTTGTTGACTTCTCTCCTGAGGTGTTTGGGAATAAAGGATTTCCTAGATTTGACTTTATTCTCAACTGGAACTCCTCCTTTCGTTGCATGTTGTTCCATGACAGGTTCGTATTTTTCCAATTGGTGTCGATCGACATCTTGGTTTTGTCGTCGATCGATATCCTCAACGAAAGATGTTTCTGCTAGAGTTGACTGCTGTTGATATGGTGCTTCTTCAGACTGCTGACTTATATTCCCTATTGTCTTTAGAGCAAATTACTGGAATAGCACAAAATAGTTAAGATATGACTAAAGTAGTATACATTTTCTAAAAATTGCTAGAATATTCTTAGATCCCTAGTAAATTACAATAAAGACCCTTATTTAATTTTGTTTTTGTTGAGCTTTATTTTAATCATCAATTCCACATCACTAATTAGGCAATCCACGTCACTAATTTTTTTCATCAATAGTGACACGGGAAAATCAGCCGTCCCATATCTCCGGTGAATAGGAAAATTTTTTTATAACATCACAACTTTCTTTTCATCGTTAAACCCTAACGTTCTTCGTCACAAATTTATCTTCGTCACAACTAATTGTCTCGTATAAAATTGTCTCTGATTTCCTCGTCTCCGATATCATCTTCGTCACAACTAATCGTCTCATATCGAACTGTGTGTTATTTGTGGTCGTATTTTGGTACTATTTGTTAATGTAGTCGTGTATTGTAACTCAGCCATCACTTTGTAATATTTTATTAACTTAGCCGTAACATGTCAAAAACTTGGCCATAACATGTCAGTAACTCGGCCGTAACATGTCAATAACTCAGCCGTAACATGTCAATAACTCAGCCGTAACATGTCAAAAACTCAGCCGTAACATGTCTATAACTCGGCAATAACATGTCAATAACTCGGCCGTAACCTATCAATAACTCGGCCGTAACTTGTCAATAACTCAGCCGTAACATGTCAATAACTCAGCCGTAACATGTCAATAAATCAGCCGTAACAAGTCAATAACTCAGCCGTAACATGTCGATAACTTGCCGTAACATGTCAATAACTCAGCCATAACATGACAATAACTCAGTCGTAACATGTCAATAACTCGGCCGTAGCAATAACTCAGCCATAACATGACAATAACTCAGTCGTAACATGTCAATAACTCATCTGCATGGAGAACTATACATTCTCTACTTTTGGGGTAGAATACATATCTATTTTTCTTAATCTAGTTACCTGAAACAATAATTAACGGATCCATAAGATTTTAGAGAAAGAGAAGAAGTTGAAGAATAAAGAGCGGCGTCTGTAACATAAACCCTAATTTCACAGTTCTAGGTTTGTAATGATATGTCAAATAAAAGCTGGCATGGATGATGACGTGGAAATTAGGTAAGTCAGCCACCAAACGAAAACTTAAGTCAGCCACCAAATACATGGTAAGTCAGTTGATACGTTAATACTATTTTGGTAATTAATCTTTTGCTAATAAATCAGTCGTAATAAAGATGTTCGTTAATAAGTCATCTGTATTGTCTAATAAACCAGCCAACAAATGAATGTTGTTCTAGTAATTAATCTTTCGCTAATAAGTCAGCCGTAACTAAACTGAGTTTACTTAATCCATGTTATTATGGCTGATTAAATATAACTCAGACGTAGTAACCTCTCATAACTCAGCATGTTGACGATCATTTAACCAGCCGCCGCGATAGTTAACTTAGCCATATCGTAACTAGAACTTAGCCAAATTTTTCAGAAATTAGCCCGCCGATGTATAAGTCAGTCGTAACATGTGATTATAACTCAGTCGTTATCACATAAATCAGTCCGATTTTTTTAAGTCAGCCGTCACAGGAGGCTGAGTTATGTTCGTAACTCAGCGTATGTCTCATAAGTTAGCCACGTTCTTTAAGTCAGCCACAACGTAACTATAACTCGGCCGTAGCAAAATTTGTATCGCACTACGACTGAGTTTTGTGCCGCATGCTGACGTGGAGCCGATTTTTTTGCCTATGTGGCACTAAAAAGTAATGACATTCTTGTAAATACAGTTTTTTTACAACGTAAAAAAGGGCACGCTGGGTATTAAAAAAATATAGTAATAAAACAATTTTTGTATGGTTTTAACAATAATTTCTAAAATCCATGTTTTTTGAGTTAATTTCCTTATTTCTAATTGAGAACTAAATCACGATCCACATTCCCGATTTTCTCCTGATATGAGTCCGATTTTGCAACGAGATTTTTTTGATTTTTATTTGTTTTTGTACATATTGTGTGAGATTTGTTTTAAACTTAAAAACTCATTTTCGCATATAAGTTCCAGTTAATATTTTGTATTTTATGATTATGGTGCATAGGTGAACTGTTTTCAATTTTTTTACCTAATGCTAAATAAAACATTTATACCTAAAAAACTTAACCGAACCCAACCCGAAGTAAAAATTAGAATGAAACAAAATTTAGAAGCTAAATAAAGCCAATCAAATCAATGACAACATTATAACTTTTTATGTACTAATTTATTGTTTTATTAAACTTATCCAATGTTAAATAATTCTCTTCATTTGTTATTTCTTAATGATATATTTCCATAATAATATTTTATTTAAAAATGAATTACAAAATACTGCATAGTAAAAACAAAAAAAAAAGTAATTAGAAGATGATGAAGCTTGATTTGTTTTTGATAAAACCCATATAAAGATTATTTACGGTGACAATACTAATATTTTTTTATGACCAAACATAAAAATATATATCAAAAATGTGTTTTATTTTCGTATGACCAAACCCATATAAAGACCAATCTTCACCACATCCACATTTTCCTATTTATTTTGTTTTTTTTTAGTATCAGAATTGTCATAGTTATTTTTTAAATTAAAATTAAATAAGTTTATAAATTTTTATTTTTGTTAGGCATTTAAAAAAATATTATATTTTAGAAATCTCTGTTTTATTTAAAAAAAGATAAAATACTGTTTCACATTTTTCTTGTTTAGGATTTTAGAAAAGGATTTTTTTTTGTAGTAGGTTTTTAGAAAAGGAAAATTGTTATCATATATGATCTATTACATTTTTTTTTTGTTTTAGAATTTCAGAAAATTTAAATTTATGAAAAAAAATTATTGACACATGTGGCGTGATTTTGATTTGTATTCTTTATATAATAATAAGAATTTGTCAAATAAGAATTTTGATTTTGATTTGGATTTGACCAAAAAAAGAAAAAAAAAAGAATTTGTATGGTTGTTCTATTTATCTGTTTCGGATCTTAGTCACTCTCTCCTTTCTCTCTGTTCTCCGCCGCAGTTCCGGCCACCAGGTAAATCAAACCTTACCTTCTTTCTCTCTCTCTCCCTCAATTGTTAGATTCCCAAAACGGTAACTTAACGGCGGCTCGAAATCCGTTTTAGATTTTAGGGTTTGCGTTTTGGAATTTACGAATTAGGGCTTTGCGATTCTGACGCTTTCTTAATCTTTGCAGAAGGCAAAAGAAGAGAGAGAGACACACAAAGGTCGTCTCCAAGTATGGCGGCTTCAGAATCTCCGGTGAGGCACAGACAGTCTCCTCGACGGAGAAGTCCTTCTAGAAGAGATGAATCTTCTCGTAGCTCAAGGTCTCCTTCACCACGTACAAAGAGACTGAGGAGAGCTCAAGGTGATAGGGAGGTTGGGAGAAGCAGAGACAGAGAAGACAGCAGAGGAAGGGAGATAAGGAGAAGAGAAGGAGAGAAGGAGAAGACTAGTGATGGAAGAGGCTCAGGGAGAGAGGAAAGAGACGATGAGAGAATAAGTAGAAGAAGACGTGAGAGGTCTACTTCACCGTCAGATAGAACTAGTCGCAAGAGTAAGCGTTCACCAGAAAGAGAAAGAGCTCCTGCAACACGGCACGGTGCTGAGGTATGTACCTCTTGATTTCAACTGCTTCTATGTTTCTCTGTTAGCTTACTATGATTGAAAAGTGTTTAGCTTTACTGTATGGTTAAGGTTGCCTTTTGTTGATGCTACTCGCATGTTTCACATAGTATATACTCTGGATCCTGTGACTTAGCCTTTCTATTGCTTGACTTTTTTTTTTGCTGAATGTGAGTTAAGATAGCTTCTTTGTGCCCTTCAGTATGTCCAGTAACATTGTGTTCCCATGTTTCTTTTCTTTATTTCTGAATCATTATATAGACTGGTTGATTTTGAAGTTTGAATTACTCTCCTGGTGTATTATTTTTTCGTAGTTTTATGATCGTTTAGAACCTTTGTGTCATCATGCTATATCCATTGACCAAAACCCTTCATTATTTTTAGTAGTCTTTGTCACTTTTTGAGTTATTTTGATCTCCTTTATCTTTTCAGGGATCTAATGAAAGACGGAACGGTGAGGAACCGTATGTTTTCTTCTTAAAAGATTTTAACCTTTAAAATTTTTTCAGTCTTTTTTTTTTAACTAAGTTAGGGGTTTTCTTTTAACAGGAATGACGAAGATGATTCGATTGCCAAAATGAAAGCTGCTGAAGAAGCTTTGGCAGCGAAGAAAAAGGTGCCTGTCATATGATATGAGTCATCTATTAGTTTTAAATTTTCCAATGTAGTTTTGGCTCATCCATGTATTTTGTCGCTTTTCAACTTTGCTTATATCTTGCAGGAAGAACCGTCGTTTGAGCTATCAGGGAAACTTGCGGAAGAAACCAACAGATACAGAGGTGATGTTTCCATCTTGCATTTCAAATTTGTTAGCAATTGCTTCGTCATATCAACTTCTGCTACAGTGATCTTGATTGTTGTTAGGGTGATTTTTAATCAATTTTATATACATTATGGTAGTTCAATAGCTAACGGCTAATGAGATGGCATCTGGTATCGGCAAATATTCTAGTCCTGCTCGAAGGAGTGGAGATAGATAGAGAAGTTTATCGCCTTAAAACTATCATAGGCATGTGTCCCTGAGTTGTTGAACCCTTTTGTAGGTATCGCACTCCTCTTCAATGAGCCACCAGAGGCTAGAAAACCCAACAAAAGATGGAGACTGTATGTTTTCAAGGATAGCGAACCACTGGATGGTGAGCCTTTCGACTTTCTAGTTATCCATTTCTCGGGGTTTTTGTGTGTGCACATACTCCATCTGTCTATTTAGTGACTGTGTATATACATATATGTCATTTTGTTTCTATTTGCTTCAGACCCACTTCAGCTCCATCGCCAAAGCTGCTATCTCTTTGGACGTGAGAGAAGAGTCGCCGACATTCCTACTGATCACCCTTCTTGCAGCAAGCAGCATGCTGTTATCCAGTACAGGTAGGTTTTCTGATTTGTAAAATTTATGAACATGGATCTAATAAGACGGATAGTTTTAGGTGAATATTAATGTCACCATGAATGTTCTTGTCTCAGAGAAGTGACAGTGGAGAAACCTGATGGGATGGTGGAGAAGCAAGTGAAGTAAGTAATACTTATGGTCTTTCATTTGGCACGAAATTTTGCAAATTTTCTGGCTGTAAAAATGAATTTCCCTTAATGTCACCTTTGCAGGCCTTACCTTATGGATCTTGGCAGCACCAACAAGACTTACATCAATGTGAGTACTGACTCGGATTTCTTCTTGATTGTTTCTTTATCATGGTTTAAATCAAATGTTTGTAGTGAACAATTTTTTTACTTATTCCAGAAAGAACCTATTGAACCACAACGCTACTATGAGCTTCGTGAGAAAGATACCATCAAGTTTGGTAATAGCAGGTATGCTACTGAAGAACATTGCAACTATCGGTTATAAGTTATGAATTATGATCATGCCTTGTTCTCTTTTTAATCAAATATTTGCATGTTTGTGTGTACTGTTTTGGTTAATTCAGTGTTGCTTGGCACCTTCTTTCTCTTTTTTTATGACAAAGCCTTGACTTGTTTTGTTCCTTTTGGTTTCAGCCGAGAGTATGTACTGTTGCACGAGGGTTCTGCAGAGTGAATCAACTCAGAGTCAAGTAGAATGGGGATTGCTTTTCTTAGGGGTTTAAGAGAGGATAGTTGAGCCAGCTTTGTTTCTGTTTTCCTCAGATAGCTTATCTACTGTGCTGGTGACAGTCGAGACATTTTGTTTATACTTACCTATCGAAATATTAAATTTGAAAGAGATTTTAATTTCTATCTTTTGGTTTTGTAAGGTGACCCTTTGGCAAGAGAAAAAAGTTGGCTTTTGGTAATGAGATCAATCTTTACTTGAAAGTTACAGCTCCTTTATGCATTGGACCAAACGTAAAAGTAACAACACATCAGGACGAACTGAGATTTGTCAACCTAAAGGGACCATAACAAAACATGACTTCTCTGTACTGCTTGGAGAATTCAGAGGCTGTTAACATCAAAAGGATATCTACATGTTTTATGTTTCGGTTGAGAAGAGCCTCCATCTTATCATAGGTACCTTCAACAGCAAGCATCCGAGGGGAAATTCAAAATCATCAGTTTAAACTTCGTTCTTGAATTTCTTTTCTTTAAAAATGTCTTCAAATCTCCTAAAACCAATCATTAAATTTACAAATAAACAAAAAAATTAGCTTGAAGCTTAGATTTTCCGTCTTCTTCTTCTGCTTTGTTGTTATTTGTTTTATTTACTTGTTTCTACATCTTCTTCTCCTTTGGTCATAGCTAAGTACTCGAGCGCAGTGACTACATCGCTCATCATTGGTCTCGTTTCTGCTTCTTCTTGTAGGCACATTGCTGCAACCGCAACCGCTTGATACAGTCCCTTTATTGGATACTTCCCTTCAAGCAACGGATCTGCCATTAATGTAAACTTTCTCCTATCTTTAAAAAACGGACTGGCCTGCGCATTTCAGCAACCCCAAATCAAGAAACACACAAATGAATGAAAGATATTGAACACTTGTTACCCAAGTCACTAGATTCTGTTCTCGAGTTGGTTTGGTCGTGTCAATGACTCTTCTCCCTGTGATCATCTCCAAGAACACAACTCCAAAGCTGTACACATCGGATTTCACAGTGAGCTGTCCGGTGAGAGCATACTCAGGGGCACAGTAACCATACGTTCCCATCACTCTCGTCGAGACATGAGTCTGTCCACCGGTCGGACCAACTTTGGCTAAACCGAAATCAGAAAGCTTTGGGTTGAATTCTTGGTCAAGCAATATGTTTGAAGCCTTGAAATCTCTGTAGACCACAGGAGGATCAGCTGTTTCGTGTAGATACTCAAGCCCTCTTGCTGCTCCTGCTGCAACTTTCATCCTTGTGTCCCAATCCAACGGTTTACTCTTGGTCCGCGCCCAGTCTGAAATAACCAAAGTTAATTTTTTTTTTTTTTTTTTTATAGTTTGTGATGTTTTGTAATGTTTTAGATGTGTAAATATATTACCGAGAAGATGATCATCTAATGACCCATTTGGCATATATTCATAGACAAGAATCCGTTGATCACCGTCTACGCAGTATCCAACCAAGTTGACAAGGTTTTGATGATGTAAGAGACACAACATCATGACTTCCACAAGAAACTCTCTGTTCCCCTGGTAGCCATTCCTGTCTAGCTGCTTAACAGCAACAACCTAGATAATGCATGCAAGAAGCAGAATCAAGAACCAAGACCGGATTTGAGCCAAGCCTAACAAAATATTGGCCTAGGCCCCCAAAATTTGTAGACATTTTTTTTACTTTTAAGTAAAAGCTTCCAAGTTATGGAATTTTTATTTTGACAAATTTTCTTAAGAAATGTTTAAAGCTCTCAAATTCTCAGATCCGGCCCTACCAAGAACAAGAATATGATCATACAAAGAAGATACTGTAAGAAATAGTGGAAGTATACCTTTTCTAGGGTTTCTATGTGCCCTTTGTAAACCCTTCCGAAACCGCCTTCACCGAGCTGATTCTCAGCGTTAAAGTTCTTGGTGGCTACAGAGAGTTCTCTGAATGTAAAGATCTGAGCACTTATGTTCCCATTCCCGAGTTTTGATATCTCTTCTGATATGTATCTTCGCCTACTACTATCTGTAAGTATATGTCAGCTTGTTTTAGATAGAAAAGCTTTAAGGAATCTGATAATGTATAATATGAAAATCATAATAAAAAAAGAACTGGGACCTGTTTTATAAGTGATGTTGTCAAATCTAGAAAGAGTGTTGTTTGCATCAATGTTGTTTCTGATGCTTTGTCTTGATGACGATCGTCTGGTAAATTGTCTCTCGGACATACAACAGAACAAGCAATTCATTTTCATTTTGTAATGTATATGTGTCTTCCTGGACTATTACTACAAGAAGATGATAGATGACTTGAAGTTCATGAATGTTCTTGAACCTCAAATCCAAAAGGGATAGAGATAATTCTCAGACAAACAGGATTTCTTGTTTCTTTTCTTTTTTTGAAAGATGGCAAAAGGGTTTGCTGAGAAAATAAGGTTTGGCCTTTGAAGAAACCAAAAATGAATCTGGTCTCTTTTGGCCTCAATAGAAGAAGGAACAACAAAAAAATGAGAAATCAGTTTTGCTACTAACCCGTCTTATGTTTGATTGTTTATTGTATGTTTACTTTCTCTTGGAAAAAGGAGAAATAGAATGGTGATTTTTGGTGAAAAATCCATTGGAAGAGAATTAAGATCAAATATAACTAAATTTGGTTTTGTGGGGATTTATTGATATGTTTATCCATTTTCCATCTTCCTATTAATATCCTCTTCTAAATTTAAAATATTTCAGATATCTTACAAAAAAAACTTAAAAGAAGAATGATATATATTAAAACATTGTATTTCATAGATTATGCTGCAGTATTCATAGTTTTACTGCCACAGATACTGCAGTTTAAGTTAGTTACAAGCCTTCATAATTGTCAGTCTGGTTAGAGAATCTTACAGCATGCGAAATATGATGCCATGTGAAAATAACATTTTCTGAAACCGTGTTACCTCTAGTGAAGGAACCTGTAGCTTAAGCCTCCCTTTCCTAATCCTGTCTCTTGGTTTAATATTCTTTGCCTTAGTCTCTGCACTCGTTAGAATCAGTGCATACTTATAAGAAAGATTAGAAACAGTTCAATATTATGCTATGTTGGGAAATGACAAGATATCTTCATATATATTATTGTCTCCAAAATATTTGTGGGTAAGGTTACAAAAAAAATATTTGTGGGTAACAGGAACATGATGACAAGAAACTAATTTAGAAACACACATGACCAAATGAAAGTTTAAGATTTAAGTCTTGCATTAGTCTCTGCACTTGTTAGAATCAGTGCATGCATGCTTTTAAGAAAGATTATAAACAGTAGGAGATTTATAATTGCTGCAAATGACAAGATATCTTCATATATAATATGACTCTAAAAAGTTTGTGGGTACAGAAACATGATGACAAGAAACTAATTTCAGAAACACACATGACCAAATGAAAGTTCTTCAACTCATACAAACTAATCTCAAAGACACACAAGAGATTTTCTAATCGACAAATTCAACAATGGAGAGTATAATCTGCATCCACCAAAAAAACCACCAGAGATGCATAACCATCATCACTCAGCAGCTTTTAATGGGATTTTGTTGCCACCAGTGGCGATCTTGTATACGTAAAAACAGGTCATGAGAGCACTGCAATACATATATGTTTCTGACGTTAAAAATCAAGGGTATTCAAAAAAAAAACAAATCTTGGATGCAAAACAAAGATAACTAATAGTCACCAGAAGGAAATGAGAAAAAAAAAAGATGTTTACCCGATCACAGCAACCAAACCAGCGGGCATAATCTTTTGAGTAAGCAAGTAGCGTTGGCTCATGACTAGTGTGAGGGCAGCTGAGATGACTGTATCAATTAAAAAATATATATAACATTCAGATCAGTTTCAGTCACCAGAGATTATGTAATGGAAAAAACTAACAGACAAATTCAAATGATACTGCTATAGTTGAAGATCTACACAAAGGAAAATGTTGGTTTTATCTTTGTTAATCAAGTCTAAATTTTGGTTTTCTTTGAAGTAATCAGTTCAAAACTTTGATTATTTAAAAAATAATTAAAATTAAAATCCCACCCAGTTCATGATAATGGTTATGGTAAAAAAATCTCCTTGATCCGCCACTGATCAGACATGAACCAAATCATCATCGTTTGCATCCAAATTACTTATGTTCGTATCCAGATAGTTAGTGTAAGATATGTAACCTTCATAATATAGCTTATATATTCAATTCTTCAAAGCTTTAGTCTATAATCAATTCCAAGTTCTTAATAAAAGTCAACCAAATCAAAACCAATAATTCCTCAATTCACAAGTCAAACAATCAAAACCTAACGTAATTATACGAAAAAAAAAATCGAAATCGTTCGAAACACCAGATCAGACAGAAAAAAAACAAAAGAAGAACCTGTCTGAAGAACAACAGCGATGTAGGAAGTCTTCTTCTTCTCAAAAGCCTTGAGACTGAGATATCCAGCGAGGATGAGTAATAACCCAGCACCAGCGCCTCCGGCTAAAGATGTAATACTTCCTTTCTTCATATATCCGATGAACCCACCGGCGATTAGAAGCATCCCGTACGGGATAGTGAAGCAGAAATCATGCATTTTCTCGAGCTTTTTTTTTTTAATTTTATTTTCCGGGAAATGTGGGAATGAAGGAAGGAAGGTTTATGAAGAAAGCGATGGATCGTGGTGAATTGATCTGAGTTGTGAAAGAGACGACTTTAATTTTATTAAGAGTGTGTTTGGTCGTGAGCGCGTGGAATCGGTACGCCTTTTTTCGTCAACGGTCTTTTAAACAGCCGATCCACTTACGGTCAGACCCATCATTTCTACGGACCACTACAAACAATACTTTATAGTTTATACCAATACCAATGTTTTGAAAACCGAACCGGTCACTGATTCCAACTATCATTGGACGGTTGGTCAGACCGGTCTAACTGGTTCAACCGAGTTTTCAGTTTTTTTTTTTACATATATTTTTAATATGTATATGTAATATACATATATCTTATAAATGAAAAATATAATTAAATAGCTATTAAATAAAATGTTTCCAATCACTTTTGTTTTCTACGTTTGATCACTGTTGTTTATAGAGGATATATAAGTTAATAATAAAATGAACAATTTATTATGTATGTGTATAACGAAAAGAAGGAAACAAATGAAAAAATACCTGAGAAGGGAAAGAAATGGTTTTGGTTTTTAATCGAAACTGAGAATCTGAAAGCACATAAGAAATTACCATTTCTATTTCAAAATTAATAAAGCTACACTAAGTATTTTTGTTGAACCGGTTTTTAATTGACCCGAGTCGTCGGTTTAGCCGGTTTTGGCGGTTTAGGTCACATCCAAGTCTTAACTTAACCCAGACTTGGTTTATTTAACGATTCAAAGTCCGAACGGTCCGACCATCTGGTCTGGTCCGGTTTTCAAAGTCATGCTTTATACTCTTTCAGATATAATTTTTTCACTTGTTCATAAAAATTAAAAAAAGAATATTTTTAGTATATTATTTTTCTGTGAATATCAATTTTTATTAAAATTAAATCAAGAAAATTTAAGAAACTCAATTATTTTAAAATTACATTTTTCAGTTATTAAATTACAAATATTTATAGAAAATTATTTTTATGAATTTTTTTCACAAACTTTTATTTTTGTCAAACGAAGAAAATATGTAAGAAGAGATCTATAGAGTTTAGATGTTCTGTACCAATTCAAATTTTATTTGAGTTTTTGGTTTTTCGAATTCAACTTTCTAAAGCTTATTTAGGTTTTATATGTTGAGATCGGTTCGGTTAATAATAGTTCAGATTAATGTAACTTTTATAAATTGGTGTACTATTCATTTTGGATTTTACTAATTTTGTGTTTGGTTAATATTTGAAGTATTTATTTGATTTTGAATTAATTCATTTTAGATACAAATTTGGATCTTCAAATCTAATTTTTAGGATACATGTTTGAATTAAGGCTGAATTCAGATAATATTTAATATCTAAAATATCATTCTTATAAGATTTTTTCATGTATTTTGGATCGCTTACAATTCATGTATTTCTTAGATCGAGTTTCGAATAAAGTTACAAATATTCAGACTCGAAATCCATATTAGAGATCTCTCAAGGTGAATCTTTCATAGTATAAAGATAAACGATATTCATATTTGTGAGAGTACTAAGCTATTAGAGTACTAAGCTATTGAGAAAAAAACTAAGTACTAATATAAGATATAAGGTTTTATGTTGAAAAATCATTCATAATGATCTAAGGGTAAAAGAGCCTGATTTTCAAATATTCAAAATCCAGCTACATTTAAAGCTTATGCTCATCTAAATAGGAAAACGAATGAAGTGATTATCTCGGATGTGATTTGATGGAATTGTCTCGTATGTGGTTTGTGATACAGCCTCAGAATCACACCTTAGCTAATCTCACAAGAAATCAAAACCTAGAGCTTAAATGGATTGAAGATCGCCACTCAAAGATGTGAAAGACTTTGAGATAAGATCATGAACCAGAGCCTAAGTGAATCTCACACAAAGACAGAGGTTCCACACTTGTATCCTAAGAAAGAATCTCACATGACTTAGAATAAAGAAGAACAAGCATAAAAGCTTCAAGAGAGAAAAATCTCGGTTTCTATTCAATAATAAATCTGATTTCACAATGAGCTGAGAGGAGCAAAAGGCTAACTTCATGGGAACGAAATCAGCTTATTATGGAAAGTGTTGACCACGCCTTTAATAACTTTGATTCTTGTCTTCAGCAGCTGATAAGGAGGCTTAAGAGATGGCCTGATTTTGGAGGAAGTCAGCTGAGTAAAACGAACCATAGTGTTGATGTCGTCTAGGTTCATCTGAGTCCAAATATGGTAAGTCTTGTCTCCTTTGTATTTTGAAGCTCTTTGAATAACTCTAAGTATCTTGAACCTCCCATAAGCTTCATTTACATGTAGAGACTTCCCTGAATGTAAGCTGGTCTTGAATGAGCTTGGATCTTTATGAGCATTGGATTTGATGCCCGCATCATACCCTCCTTCTTGAAAAAGTTTTGTCCTCAAAACTTGTTCATGCGACATGGTGATGTCCTTTGAATGTTGCTGGGCCTCTTCTGATGGCGCCTCCATTTCAGTGGGATTTTTTGGCAATGGAGACTCATCTGGTGGATCAAGCGGTTCCGGTTCTTTGTTTTCATGCTCAATTTGGACAGCTTGTTGAACCAACTCCTCTAAACCATTACATGCGTACTTTTGGGTGTGCACACGTATCTCACCTCTAAGCCCATAAACAAACTGGTCCATGACATTCTCTTTGCTTACTCCTGGATTGAGACGAATGCAAAGATACTTGAATTGATTGTGATACTCCATAACCGACTTATCACCTTGGCAAAGTGTGCGAAACTGCCTCCGGATTTCTTGGTACTGATCACGTGGGATGTATTTCTTTCTCATCAGATTTTTCATCTCATCCCAAGTTGGATCACGAAAATACCCAGAATGATCTTGTTTGGCAGTAGATTGTCTCCACCAGTCTTGAGCTTGGTTGATGAGTTGATCAGCAGCAATGTATGTCTTCTCAAAATCTGGACAGCCACAAGAATTGAAGAACTCGTTCATCTTGTGCTCCCATTCATAGTACTCATCAGGATCTGATCTTCCTGAAAAGTAATAGTCTTCTAGCTTTAAAAGACTCCAAGGATGGTTCGCCATGTTGCTGTTG
>JABAYD010015138.1:0-13508 GCA_014822095.1 Diplotaxis tenuifolia
GCTGGACCATGCCTTAAGTCTGGAGGAAATAATACCCGAATATTTTTCCCCAACAATAACATGTGCTCTCAAGTCAGCCGAAGCCGCTCATTCTCAGCAGGATTCCCGTAGGCAGGGTCTCGCTACAATGATCTTGTTGTCATGGGTTCCACTCAAGTCAGAAATCATTCTGAACCCAGGTGAGGATCATTTTTCCCTTGCTTAACCGAGGCTAGACAGTAGCTTGTCGCGTTTCCGGATGTCATAGAGGCTGGAGCCTTGATCTTGATGGAGTACAAGGAGTCTTCCGTAGTAAAGAACCAGGGTCTTTGGAGAAATGCTGACTTGACGTTTTTTGGAGAAATCCTAGGCTAACGCGAGACTTTTCTTTTTTGGGGCTACTTTCCTTTTTCTACTTGATCTGGTTTTTTCCTAGCTTCGAGCTCATTGTTTTTAAGGAAGATCTTTCAGAATATAAGGTAATATGGAAATTTCCTTTTCCGGCCTTGAAGGAGGATGGATCCGTTGTATATAAGGGTTTATAGTGTCTTTGGAGAACTTCAACCTTTCTTGAGCCTCCCGACCTGTTGAGATGAACTCTAATGCTTCATCCTTCTCGTCTTCATCTGTGAACGGTCGTGCAAGGCCGCTTTATGCTTGTACTGATCCTTTTTCATCTACAACTCCAACTCGGGGAGAGTTAATGCAAGTTTACGATGAAGTAATCACGATGGCACCCTTGAAGCAGCACCGCTCTTGTTGGCTTGGTGGTGGACCCTGCTCTGCGATCCGAGAGGGAGAATTTGCCAGCATTCGTGAGAGGTTTTTGATTTCTCCTTCGATGGAGATGAGATGTCCTTTCGAAGTTTGAACGAGTTCCGGATGGGTGATTCAACGAGATGGCCGTTTGTGAAGCGTATTTCGAGGCAGGCTTTTGGACTGGTGTTCCCTTTATCATAGCTGAAGTGTCTTCATTCTTCGGCTTTTGTTCTTCTAAGCTTATTCCTTTGACCTGGAGGACCTTAACGGCTATCCAGATTTTTGAAGAGTTACATGGTTACGTCATTGGAGTGGATGAAATTTTGTATTCCTATTACTTTGCTTTGTTGATAAGTAAGCCGGGGTTCTACGATTGCCGACCTCGTGATGGTGCCTCGTTGGTTGAGGAGCCGTAAAGAGGTATCAAGGGTAATTACTCTTTTGGAGATGAATGGGATAAGTGGTATCTGTTTGTAAAGATCTCGGGATCGTCCCGATATCCTTTATCTTTGCACTCTGTAGGTAAGTAACCTTTTCTTTTCATATCTCGTTTTTATCGCTTGTTTGAGGTTGATAATATTGCTTTAATGGCAGACGTGTATCGTTCGAGATCTTCTGCTGGAGAGGCAGTGGTAAAGCTTGTGTTGGGAGTTCCTCAATGGTTCCGGCGGGTGAAGTTCTTGATGAGTGAGGAATCCTTACGCCGTAGTCGTACGTGTGGTGAGACTCCGGCCTTTGGCTTCTCAATGTTGTAACTCTTTTACTAAGCCCTTATTTTGTTTTCTTTTTAGGGAACGTTGCTAGGCCTTCAGTCTCAGTTATCTATGAGGAGTATTAGAAGGCAAAGACCCGGAAGATACGTTCCTCTCATACTCCTTCTCAGTTGTCCAGAGTTGCCCACCACCTTTTGGTTCTCCTCCTTGTCATCCAACTAGTGTCGAGGTTTTGCTTGATCACGTCTCTTCTGCGGCGATTCCTCAAGGGTTCCTCTCCGAGTTGTTTCTTCGTCACAACCAAGTGAGAGATATGGCGTTTCATTTGGATCAGTTGATTCTTAAAGCAAGAGCTGAAAGCAAGAGCTGCAGCTATATGGGAGCTTATGAAGGAGTGGCTAGAGGGAAAAGTAGAGTGTTGGAATCCTGAAGAAGAGCATCTTCATTATATGTCTTGGTCAGGGGAGTTGACTTGCCGATTGTTGATGAGCCGTCTTTATGAATGATCCCCTTTTCATGCTAGTGTTTTTAAACACCTTTGTTTGTTGGGGATGTATTTTGTTTCGAATGATGATCCTTTGTGATCCCGTTAATAAGAGAATGTTGCTTTTTTCAAAATGAGCCAAACCTTTTTTTAAGTCGTTCCCGATTGGCTCGAGGTTGTTGGAGAGCTTTTTCTAGGATTCGGAGTCCAGGAAGACCCATATTCCTTTTCTAGTTTTTTCGTCAGATCTGGATACATGGGAATCCAGATTTAGCTTTTCTCAGGGTCCGTATTCCCCCGTCCTAGGTGGGGCTACTACCGGTACCTGTCGGACCTCGTATTCTATCGCTCGGAAGCTGGTCACTATCGAGATCCTATGCTGCATGCTGCTTCTGCAGAAGGCACTATCATATATTGGTGCTGGTGTGGGTGAAAACCCAAGTGCCAGACTTTGCTGCTCCCACGTCTGGCCAAACAGTCATGTGCTCCATGTATGTCACAGTACTTTTGCACTATTTTCTCATGTATTTCACAGTACTTTTGAAATTTTTGTTTTGGGACCCCGATATGCCATGGGCTATACAAGGGTTTTAGGTAGTATTGACAGCATGCTCAGGTTTTCCCAGACCCATTCCCGCCTTAAGTCTCATACCCGTCTGTTTTGTGTGGACGTACCACGCGTTTGTGAGGCTTGACTGGGATCAATGGTTTCATTGAACTTGATCCAGCCTTATATACCCCTTTAAGTATTGTGGCTTTCCTACTGCTTTTATAGTCGGAGTTATTTTATTATATAGGCTTTGTCCAGAGACTCTTAGCTTACATATCATTAGGAAACCGTAATGCTTATACAATGTAATATAGTAATATATAAAAACTATTATTCGGAGACCTTTTGTTTAAAAATGATATGCTTTGAGATGTAAGGCATTCCAGCAGTTGGGTTGTATTTTACCTCTATCACTTTGTAGGGTTCTTCTCATCATGGGGCAAGCTTTCCTGCCATGTTGTCTGCTATTGGAAGGTTCGGGTTCTGACTTTCTTATTGTAGCTCTTGGCTACATCTTGTTGATAGGACCAGTTTCTTAGTCAAGCGGTTTCCCTTTTTTCGTCGAGCAGTTCTAAGCTTAATGACATTAGTTCGTTGTTTTCTTCTTGGGTGAGGAACCCGGAGATAGTAGTCTTCACATGCATTTCCGTCGGAATTACTGCTTCGGTACTGTAGACTAGCGAGTATGGAGTTTCCTGTGTCGCCGCTTTGGCTTTGGTTTGGTAAGCCCAGAGGACCCCGTGTGGCTCCTCCGCCAAAAGCCCTTGAGATTTCTCCATGCACTTTTTCAGCATATTGACGATGGTTTTATTTGTAGATTCGGCTTGCCCATTGGATTGGGGATGTCGAGCAATTAGATATGTGAGCTTGATGCCCCATTCCTTGCAGAACTCTTTAAAATTGTGGCTTGTGAACTGGGGTATATTATCGGTAACGATCTCGTGTGGGACCCTGAAGCGTGTGATCACATGAGTCCATATGAATGTTTGGATTTGGAGATCGGTGATGAGACCGAGCTCTTCTGCTTCTACCCATTTCAAGAAGTAGTCAGTTACTATCAGGAGAAAGACCTTATTTCCCATCGCCATAGGGAATTTGCCAACGATATCCATACCCCACGTTTTGAAGGGTCATGGGGAGCTGATAGATTTCAGGTTCTCTGGGAAGTTTAGAGACCGGAGCGTACCTTTGGCATCGTTCGCAGTGCTTGGACTTTTGGTTGGCGTCTTCAGCCATCGTGGGCCAGTAATAACCCACTCTTTTGGTTCTCAACACCAGGCTTCTTCCGGTGGAATGAGATCTGCAGTCTCCTCATTTAATTCTACGAGGACTCTGGCTGCTTCTAGTGGTGTGACGCATCTTAGGTAGGGTCCAGAGAATGACTTTCTATATAGTTTCCCATTCGAGATATAGTACCCAACGACTTGTTTTTTTATTCTTCGACTTTCGTTGCTTTTCTCGAGGAGTACATCATCCTCCAAATATCAAATTATCGGGGTCATCCAGGTACTTTCGTCGTCGATAGTTGAGACTTCTTCGTGTTGAGATTCCTCTAATGTCGCTGCCTGCCACTGGAGTATGAGCAGGGGGATGCTCAGTTGTCTATCCGTATCAAGAGCGGACCCAAAGTTAGCTAGAGCGTCCGCTTGCGAGTTCTGCTCCCGTAGGATTTGTGTGAGCTTGCAGTTTTTGAACCTTTTGATGAGAGGTTACGCCACCGCCAGGTATTGAATCATGCTGTCGTCCTTTGCCTGGCATTCTCCCTGCACTTGGTTGATTATTAGTTGGAAATCACTGTAGACTTGAATATTTTCTGCCCCCATTTGATGTGCAAGTGTCAGTCCTGCGATTAAGGCCTCGTATTCGCTTTCACTGTTAGTGGTCTTGGCGTTGCATCTCACGGCTCTGGAAGCCGTGTTACCTGTTGGGGAGGTGAGCACAATTCCAACTCCAGCTCCCCGGATATTACTGGATCCGTCCACATACACGACCCATTCTCCACCTTCAGTTATTTCGCTTCGGAGAGAGACTTCTTGTTCTACGGCCGGAAGTAGGGAAGGGGAGAACTAAGCCACAAAGTCTGCAAAAACCTAGGATTTTACGGCCGTGGCTGGTCAAAAGATTACGTCATATTCTCCTAGTTCCACCTCCCACTTCGCCAATCGTCCGAAGACCTCGGGCTTGTGTAGGACTAGTTTTATGGGGAAGGAAGTGACTACCACCACTGGATGAGCTTGGAAGTAGGGTCGGAGTTTGCGGGTCGCAACCATCAAGGCAAGGGCTAGCTTCTCCAGATGCTTGTACCGAGTTTCCGCATCCATGAGGGCTTTGCTCACGTAGTAGATGGGTAGCTTCTTGGTTCCCTCTTCTTCTACTAAAACGGCGCTCACTGCGTGTTCCGAGAACGCTAGGTACAGGAGTAGGACTTCTCCAAGTAAAGGTTTGGATAGGAGAGGTGGCGAGGTGAGATAAGTCTTGAGTTCCAGGAGGGCCGACTCGCACTTCTCGGTCTAATGGAAATATTTTGGGTTCTTGAGCGTTTCGAAGAAGGCGTGAGATTTGTCTGAGAGCCTGGAAATGAACTTGCTTAGGGCCACCATCCAGCCCGTTAGTCATTGGACCTCTTTAACGTTTCTCGGAGATGGTATCAAATGGATGGCCCTGATTTGTTCCGGGTTTGCCTCTATGCCCCTGCGAGTCATGATGTATCCTAGGAATTTCCCAGAGCTGACACAGAAAGAGCACTTAGCAGGGTTTAGCTTCATGTTGTATTTCTAGAGGGTGGAGAAGGCTTGTTGCAGATGTGATATGTGATCCTCGACTTCTAAGTATTTGACTAACATGTCGTCGATGTATACCTCCATGGTTTCCCAATTTGATCGGCGAACATCATGTTTACCAGCCTTTGGTACGTCGAGCCGGCGTTCTTCAAGCCGAAGGGCATAACTTTGCAACAGTAGATTTCTCTAGACGTCATGAAGGACGTTTTCTCTTGATCCTCTGGGTGCATCAATATTTAACTATTGCCGGAGAAAGCATCCATGAAGCTCATTAGCTGGTGTCCCACCGTAGCATCCACCAGCTTGTCAATGTGGGGTAGTGGAAAAGGTTCCTTTGGGCAAGATTTGTTAAGATCCATGAAATCTATACAAACTCTCTATTTTCCATTTTTCTTTTTGACCACGACCACATTGGCTAGCCACTCGGGGCACTAAACCTCTCGGATGAAGCCCGCATTCAGTAAATTCTTGACCTCCTCGTTGATTATTGCATCCCTCTCAGGAGCGAACGTTCTTCGTTTATGTCTGACAGGTTGATGTTGGGGGGTCCACTTGTAATTTATGGATGATGACTTCTGGGTTGATCCCGGGCATGTCCAGGTGGGACCATACGAAATAATCAGAATTTGATCGGAGGAAGTCTATCAGTCTTCTTTTCAACCCTTCAGCAAGTTTGGAACAGAACCTAAGGTTGCGGGTCCAATCCCCTTCGATCAGTAGTATGTCATCCATCTCTTCCACCTCGGGTGTCTCCATATGTGGTGCTGACAGACCTATTTTGTACCCATTGCGGGATCATGGTTTTTCCCTTGAGAGTAATCTAATAGCAAGAGCGAGAGCTTTCTCGGTCCCCTTTGATTTCTCTTTCACCCCAGGGTGTTGGAAATTTCACCAATTGGTGGAACGTCGATGGGACGGCCCTCATGACGTGAGTCCATGGTCTCCCTAAGATTATGTTGTAGGGTGATTGGCAATCAACGATGAAGAACTTAGTCGATAGAAAAACTCCTTCGGTATAGACTGGAAGGATCACTTTCCCCGCCGTCTGCGTAACTTCTCCGCTAAATCCTGTGAGTGGAGTTAATTTTCTCATCGGAAAGGTTGCGTCCAGCCCCATATATTGATAGGTGGTCCAGAAGATGATGTTACTTGAGCTTCTGGCATCTTCCAATATTCTTCTTACTAGGTGATTCGCTACAGTGAGTGATATCACCAGGGCGTCATCGTGGGGAGCTAGGACCCCTTCCCGAATCTCCGTCTGGAAACTTATGTCGTATTGGTGTGCTTCCGTGTTCCAGTTAATGCTCTTTGCAAGCACATGGTTGACGTCACCTTTGTACCTCCGGAAATGACGTAGGTTGCTTGGTTCCGAGGGTCGTCCAGTTGTTTTTGGAGTTCGGCTTCTCTCGGAGTAGCCTCTGGTAGGTTATCTGACTCACCCATCGTCATCTTTACGTAGTTTAGATTACTCCCCTCCTAGCGCCAAACTGTTCGGGGATTTTTGTGTAGGCTCTTTGTGAGTACCACATACCGAAAGATGAGCCAATAGTTTGTAAGGATTTGAAGTATTTAGTGTAGGTTTTAGAGAGAATAATAAGAAAAATAAACTTGAAGAGATGTATATTAGATCGAACAAGAAAGGATTACTAGGTGTTTAGTAAAAACCCTAATTCTAGCCGTCTAAGTATAATCTCCAAGTCCAAAAGAGTTGATCCCTAGTTTTAGGGTTTTAGTCTTCTTTATATAGTCGTCTTTAAATCGGTTCTAGTCGGTTTAAGCAGATGGAAGTCTTCCATATTCAGAAATATGGAAAGTTCTCCCTATCGGAAGTTTTCCATTTTCTTAATCGGGGAGCGGTTCTTTGAACCGATGTCGGGGTTCCTCTTAGTAGGGATCTAGAGCGTATCCTTATCAGCGACCCAGAGGTCTGGACCCTGCCTGGAGGCTGGAGGAAATAATACCTGAATATTTTTCCCAACAATGTCGTCTCGTAGTTTAGTTTTTATGGGTGCTTAGTGATAGTATTTTTGATGTGCTTCACATTTCATGTCCTCAGAACTTTCATATTCCCCATGTTTGCGATCTTGGTTCCTCTCAGTTTGCCCCGAGTTTTCATGTGTTCTATTCGGCGGTGTTCTAGAAAACTTTTCGGAGGACTAAATTACCTTCCTTGAATCTGCAGTGGCGTACGTTAGCGTTGTAGTACTTAACAGCCGCCAGCTGGTAGTTCTGGATCTGTATCAGGGCTTAGTCCCGATGTTCGTTAATCAAATCAAGTTCATCGAGCAGCATCAGATCGTCATGTTTTCCCACTCCGGGGAAACTCGACTTCCGCCGGGATGATACATTATGCTCCTTAGATGAGGGAAAACAGAGTTTCTCTGGTCGCAAGTCTCGGAGTCGTGCAATTTGACCACGAGATTGTACATTATACCCTTCTTGGCGTCCAAACCCTTTTTGAGTCCATCAAGGATGGTTTTGGTAATAGTTTTGGCTTGGCCGTTACACTGCGGATACCTCGAGGTTGACTTGGTAAGTCGTATCTTCCACTTTTTGCAGAAGGCCTTGAATCTAGTCATAATAAACTACGACCAGTTGTTCATTACGATTGCGTATGGGACTCCATGTCTGCAGACGATGTTTCTCCACACGAAGCTTTCAATTTGGGCGTCCTTCGTGCTTGTGTATGAATCTGCTTCGAACCATTTCAAGAAAAAAATCCGTAAGGACCAGCAAGAATTGTTTTTGCTTTGATCTATGCATGAGTCCAGCTATATCCATCGACCATCTCATGAACGGGTGTGGTGCCGAGATCAAGGATAGGACTTCCGCAGGCTGATGGACGGTAGGTGCGGGCCTTTGGCATTTTGCGCATTTCCACGCGAAGCTCTCGCAATATTTGATCATCTTTGGCCAATAATGTTCGTGGCATTTGACTTTGATTGCAAGAGATCTTCCGCCAGAATGATTTCCGCAAGATCTGGAGTGAACCTCTTCCATTATCCTTCATACTTTCTCGCACTCCACGCAGGTCATGAGTGGCCCGGAGGACCTCCATTTGTAGAGTTTGCCGTTGACCAAGACGTATCGTGCGGCTTGCTTTTAACCTCAGCATATTTTTCTGCAGAGAGTTTCATGTCGATGATGTGTCCAAGGTTTGTTCACTCCATATTCCGATTTCTTGGACTCTCGCGTTTCAATTTCGTCGCACGTCGCCATCGGTCGACTCGATCAGATTTATGATGATAGGTTATCCAATACTCGGATGCTCTATGAACTCTACGGAATTACTCTGCTTAGACCTGGATCCGAGCTGGATGCCAAGGCGGCTAGAGCGTCAGCTTGAGTCTTTTCTGCGCAAGGAATTTGGGTGAGAGTAAACTAATTGATACTTTGAGCCTAGCTCTGGACGATATTTAAGTATGCATCCATTCTTTTGTCCCTTGCTTCCTATTCCTCACTGTACTGACTGACTACGAGCCGGGAATCGCCATAGGCGTTGATTTTTTGTATTTTCAAGTCGTGTGCTAACCCTAATCCTGCGATCAGGGCTTCGTATCGGCTTCGTTGTTCGAGGCGTGGAACATCAGTTGGAACGATTGTTCCAGCACTTCTCTTGTTGGTGAGGTGAGCCCGACCCCAACACAAGAGCCTTGTTTAGACAAGGATCTGTCAACGTGAAGGGTCCAAGTTGAGTCGAGTTCTTGGTTAGTAGCGCATCCCGTAGGGAGTTCCACCAAGGAGTCATCTAGTACTTATGATTTCGTGCTAGCTTTCGGTCGATATTCGATATCGTACACGCTAAGCTTGCCTATTTTGCTAACCTTCATGGGATAGCGACTTTCCGCATCGAGCATGGTTTAGCTTACATAGAAGATGGGCTTTTGTTCACCACGTTCTTCTCGCAAGAGAACATCGCTGGCAGCTGTGGCCGATACCGCGATGTATAGGATCAGCGGTTCACCTTCTACGGGTTTTGCGAGAACTGGGGAGTAGCGATGTAGTTCTTCAGTTGTTGGAACGCTTTTTTGTATTGCTCGGTCCACACGGAACTTCTTATTTCCCTTCGAAAGTTTTGTAGAAATGTAGACACTTATTAGTGGATCGAGAGATGAAGCGGTTTAGCGCTTTGATTGTCCCGGTTAATCGTTGGACATCTTGCTTTGTTCTCGGGGAGGCCATCTCGATTGGAGCGTTAATCTGTTTTGGGTTGGCTTCGATTCCATGGAAGGTGACAAGAAATCCGAGGAATTCCCCCGAAGCTACTATGACTCTACATTTTGGAGGATTTAGTTTCATGATTTGGAGATTTAGTCTCTCGAAGCATTCTTGGAGGTGAGTGATATGGTCTTTTTCCTCGAATTTTACGAGCATATCATCAATGTAGACTTCCAATATTTTTTCCGAGTTGTTTGGAGAACATTTTGTTGACGAGCCGTTGATAGGTCGCACCAGTGTTTTTAAGATCGAACAGCATTACTTTATAGCAGTAAGTGCCGCAGTTGGTAATGAACGCGTTTTTCTCCTGATCGTCCAGGCTCATCATGATTCGGTTGTATCCGGAGAACGCATCCATGAAGTACAAGAGTTTTTTTCCAGCTGTAGCCTGGAGCAGTCTATTGATGTATGGAAGTGGAAAGCTATCTTTCGGACAAGCCTTGTTGAGATAATTGAAATCAACGCAAACTCGCCACTTCCCGTTCTTCAATTTTACGACGACTGGTTTAGCAAGCCAGTCAGGATACCTGACTTCTGTTATGGATCCGACTTTGAGGGGTTTTTTGACCTCGTTGTTGACTGCACCGGTGCGCTCTGGTCCCAACATTCGTCTCCTTTGCTTGATGGATTTGAAGGTTGGGTTAACATTGAGCTTGTTACACGTGATCTTAATGTCGATCCTTGACATGACTTCCGTAGCCCATGAAAATGTGTTCAAGTTCTTTTTCAGACAAACTATGAGCTCGGTCTTTAAAAACTTGCTCAGCTTTGCGCCGATTTCGACACAACTTTCTGGGAAAGCTTCGTCTAAACACACCGAGGCGATGGGCTTGCAGGTTGGCTCGTGTGTTCCGTCTAGAGGTTCAGCTGTGATAAGTTGATGCAACTGCTTGCATCGAATTTAACCATGGAGTTCCTAAAATTCCGTTATACGATGAGGATCGATCGATGACCAAGAATTCCACGATTTTGACCATGCTGGCGGCTTTAACTGAGAGGTTAATCGCGCCGAGCGTCATGGTGTCTTTCTTCGAGAGTCCTACTATCGGGTTTGGATCTTCTGAGATTTTGAATGGACCGATTTCCATTCTCTCGAGGGTGCTTTTGAAGGTGATATCGGCCGAGCTTCATGTATCGACCAATATTCTTGCGACATCGATATTCTGGATTGCCAACTCGATAACAAGGAGATCATTGAGAGGTTGAGCCTGGTCGGTCATTGCTCTTTCCTTAAAGGAGAGGACATCGCTGTCTAGTAAGTTAGGCATATCGCTTCTGAATCATTAAGTGATTTTAGGCTAGAGAATTGTGTCCCCCCTCCTTCTAGCGCCAAACTGTAGAGGCTGAAATTCACACCATCTATTTTTGTGAAGTCAGGAAAGTGAATTCGGAGGAAATCAAGGCAAATCCTAACTTTCCTTGAGATCTCAGATTCTCTGCTAAAAACACAGAATGAAGAAGAAACAATAATAGAAAAATCGATGAAGATTTAACAAAGGCGTTTTATGAATTTAGGAAGATAAAGTTACAAGATTTATCCGAAAAATAGATGAACATAGATTTACTAACAATAAGAATCAAGAAAAAGAAATAGAAAAATGATCTAAGTCTAACTTTGTTAGTCTAGCTGCGGCAGTTCTATCTTGTTAAAGCTAACAAGAGTTCTCTAAGTCTAAAATTTAGTTCTCTTAAGTCTAAAATTTGGTCTCCTGCGCATTTATCCTTAGTTCCCGTTATATATGCCTCCTAAGTCGGTTTCCCCTTCTGGTTCTGCCCCTAGGTCAAGTTTATATCTTTGCGGGAAACTTCCATTTCTTCTCGATTTCATGTTTATCTTAGAATCTTTACATCTATCTCCTTCTGCGAGAAAAATATAAACCGTCCTACTGTTCTGGGCTAGATTTTTGCATAGATTCTCAAGTGGGCTTCATAGTCGTGTTTTGGACACTTTCGAGCCGTTTTCTGACTAAAGCGTTTTTACAATTTATCAAAAGCGCGCTTAAAGAAATGACGTAGATTCCGAAGGAAGTTTGAATCTCCCGTATAGCGAGGCAACTTAAGGCGTTAACTTAACCATTGACGTTTTATATGATAACTTCAAACTTCTTTCGAGAAACTGTAAAGTTCCAATGGTGATTCCAATCGAGACGGAGCGAGAGCAAGGCCGATTAGATCTCTAAAGAAGAGAATACATAGAGAATAGGCTAAGGGGTCGTGATAGTTCATCCATCTCACCCGTCGGGCAAAGTGAACGTGTGATGGTCCACCTCGCCCGTCGGGTAAGATGAACGCGTGATGGTCTACCTCGCCCGTCGGGCGAGGTTAACGTGTGATTCTCCACCTCGCTCATCGGGCGAGGTAAAATTCGTGGAGATCCACCTCGACCGACGGGATAAGTGGATGGCTTGGTCGTTTCACCTTGCCTATTCGGTGAGGTGGATCAGTTTGATTCATCTCTGGGGTTGTTCGACGACTTGTTCGTAGAAAAAGTAGTTTTAGCCGTCGATTTTGAGATGACCGTTTTTTACCCCAACATGAGACAAGGTATTGCAGAGAATCTTCGTTAATATTGACTAAGTTAACGGATGAACTGGATAAGGGTAAATGTCATGTATATTCTTTCCACTCAGGCTGCGAGAGCTAATGACAGTGGTATGCGTCACATTTTATCATGTTTAAAAGATGCTGCAGTTCTTGAGGATGAGTCTGAATCCTCGGCTACTAATTCCATTGCTTCAGCTCCTAGTCATGTTTTGACGGGTTTTCATCTTTGCCCTTTTTCGGAGGGGCGAGCTTCCGGAAACTATGGGGCTGGAAAGTCACAAAGAAAGCGACCTTATTCTTGGAAGCGAAACACCATTCCCAAGCCAGCACTGGTAAGAGATCTTGCTCTCAATTCGGAAGTCCCTCAGGAGGTTGGTGGTGATTCCAAAAGGAAACATAGTATCTCATTACAGTCTTCCGAAAACAAAAACCCAAGGCACTCAGAAAACCCGGTGGCTTTCGTATTGAAGTCGCTGCCTTATCAATAAGCATACTCTGCTGGAATTGTCAAGGGGTAGGGAGTTCCGAGATAGTTTAACAACTCCAGGTTTTTAGAAGAAAATATTCGCGGATATTTTTCTTCTTTATGGAAACTAAAAAAAAGTTCGATTATGTTAAAGGTTTGCGGTAAAGTATGGGGTATGATCATTTGGTCACAATGCAACCGATTAGTTTGAGTGGGGGTCTAGGTGTGATGTGGAAGAATTGCTACTTAGTTTCAATTATCTCTTTTGATAAGATAATCATTGAATTGGAAGAAAGATGGGTTCGTTGAAGTTCTTTTTGTCTTGTATTTATGGTGACTTGGTACAAGCAAATCGTTTTGAGGTTTGGGATCGTTTCTCTACGATTGGTCTGGTGAGGGATGAGGCCTAGATTCTTGTAGGTGATTTTAATGAAAGGATGTCAAGTGATGAGAAGCTTGGTGGTACGACTCGTAGTGCAGCTAGTTTTGGAACTTCAGTAACATGGCGTCAAATTGCAAGATTAAAGATCTTAATCATACTTGGAATTCCTTCTCGTAAGTTGGCTTAAGAGAAAATGGTTGGGTTCAATGCAAGTTGGACCGCTGTTTTGGAAACAATGAGTGGTTCTCTTCCCTCGTTCAAATTTAGAGTGTCTGGAGCTCTGGGCATCTGATCACCGACCTATTAAAATATGCTTTTCATTGGAAAGAGATGATCCAAAACACAGCGGATTCTTATTTGATAATGGCCTGATAAAAAAGGTCGGTTTCAAAGAATTGGTGAAACAGAGTTGGGGTCCTATTGCTATGGGTCAGAGTACTATGGAGCGTAGTGGAAAATGTCGGAAAAGCATTATGAAGTGGAAGAAGAATGCAGGTCTTAACTCCAGGGATAAGATCTCTCATTTCCATGCTGAGTTCGAAAAGGAAGTAGCTAAAGTTAGTCCATTGATATACCGTATGAAAAAGTTGAAGATAGATTTAGCTAGAGACTTGAGTAAATTTCATATGAATA
>JABAYD010015144.1:0-15573 GCA_014822095.1 Diplotaxis tenuifolia
AAACTCTTCTTTAAGCTCCAAAAGGGCACCTAAATCATCACTTTACTCCAAAATGCCCTGAACCTGAAAACATACCTAATAGACTCCAAAACATATATATTTATAGTAAAATCATATAAATACCATGGTTAAAAGCTGGTCAAAATCATAGTATATCATTTTCTATTCAGTATTATTCAAAAACCATGTATGTGTCATCTTTCATAATGATAGAGTAGTCGGCTAAGCTTGCTTAAGGTTTATAGGGTGTTGTTCGCATGAGCTGAACATAGATAAGCGATCTCATTGACTCTTCACTCATAGTGTCCTTGATGTTTGCATTAAATTGATCACTTAATATTAGATCTTAAGATTAATCGCATAGGTAACCATGCAGGAGATAACTTGATATATATTGAATGACCTTAGCATTCCTAATCAGCGAAAGTAGATATTAGAATGGTAAGTGAACTCATCGGACCTGATCTCTAAAGCTTGCTATCGATCCTTGTTCCAAGCAAAAGCTTAGGCAGCAAGATCGATCTGCAAAAGAGACGATTCCACGACAGTGGGTTGTCTCAGCTGAGTGATCTGAGTTCTAGATTTGCATCTCATCGCCCTTGAATAATTGTTTGGCTCAGATTCAGTATCCGATGAAATACCATAGGCTGACTTCTTGTTTAAACTGAATCAAACTTCTAGTTTACTTGTTACTTACGTCACTATTGAAATTAAAATCCACTCTTGTTCTCAGCTTAATAACGAACTCATACGAGTAAAGTGTAAACTGGTCCTCTCGATTGAAACTCAAATATTACAATTACAACTGTTAAACTTGACAGTAGCAAGGATTCATTTTTAGTGTATCACGTTTTGGCGTCGTTGCCGAGGACCATATAATTTTACCTTTATTATTTTGTTTTATATTTAGTATGAGATATCTAACTTGCTTTGATTTCTTTGTTGAAACAGATGATTCAGGTGCATGAGCAGTAGACATACTCGGAGCAACGCACAAGGATCATTACAACAGCTCACCAACGAAGAACTCGCAAGATTAGAACGACAGAACCGTCAACAGCCGAGACATACCGCACCAATATGGGTGATCACGACAATCAGGATGATCTCACTGCTGCAATGACAATCATGCAACAACAGATGCTGAAGATGCAACCGACTATCCAAGTGCAACAAGCCGCCACTGCATAGTAGCCCAAAACGCTGAAGACCCAGCTGTTCCGATTGGGCAGGGGAACCTCCTACATAACCTGCCAGCTACACGCTCTGCCATCAACCCCCCACCCTGCACCAGACAAGACTTTGAAATCAAGCCGGCCTTGATCAGTTTAGTGTTGTGGAAGATATTCAACAGTTTACCTGCACAAATCCCGATGGATCACATTGAGAAAGTGTACGGTTTCACCCGAGCAAACATTGTGCCACCAGACTACATCAAATGTACAATGTTCCCTTTCTCTCGTGGCGGGAAGGCTGCTCGCTGGTTGAATTTTCTACCAACCGGATCACTCATTTCATGGGAGCATGTTCGATCTGCGTTCCATAGCCACTTCTATACGAAATCGAAGACTACATCTCTCTTACATAAAATTACCACCTTTAAACAGTTGGTGGATGAACCTTTTTGATCGTGGGAGAGATTCAACGTCTACCGCAGGGAGTGCAAACATCACAGTTTTGAAGATGACTATCTCCTTGGAGTGTTCTATGATGGAGTAGGATGGGATCAACTCTGCCAGTAAAGTAGTTTTCATGACCCAGTCAACACAAGGAGCGTTTGAGCTGATTGAATACATGGAGAGCGGTCGCACCCAAAAGGTGAACAACGTCGATAACAGCAAGATTGACGAGTTGGCAGCAATGGTTGGCCAACTGATTAAGAGAAGCCAGATCAATCATCGGCTGATTAGAGTGAGGCCAGCTACGTCAATGGGCAGGGATGGCAGTTCAAAAACTATCACCCAAACCCTAACGTTAAGAACAATCCCCATATGTACAACTACCCCAAGCTAGACAATCCGGCTGACAATACTCAGAGCAACCAAGGTCAGAACACAGGATACCAAAAGGGGTGTAATCTGAACCACCAAGGGAAAACCTATGTCCTCAGCCAGGCTCTGAACAGTCACTTCCAAAACGAGAAACATCTGACCAATCAGAACACAGCTCCAGCTAACACAACTGCTCCGCAAGATGCGATGAAAAGTCTAGCCGTGATGATACAAGGTCAGCAGATGCAAGGGAAGACATTGAATCAGGTCACTATCGATATCATCACTAGAATGAACCACATGTTCAGTGACCTGAGCACAAAGTATGACAGTGTTTCCAGCCACATGCGCCAGATGGACATTTTGATCGCTCAAACCGCCAAAATTGTAAAAAGGCAACAATCACTCCCTGGAAAAACTGACAAAAACCCTAAGGAGTGCAGTGCAGTTGGCCTGAGAAGTGGAAAGCAACTGACATATTCAGCACCGAAGAAATTCACAGCGGTTGAGAAAGGGAAGCAAAAAGAGTCAAAACAACCACCCTCGGCTGTTCCAGTTGCAAAAGGTGAGGAAGAACAAATGGTTAAGGTCAATCCGCCCGAAGCCAAGCAGTAAGCCGAAGCTGTTCTCCCGTCACCAGAGCATGTTCCTACTCATGCATACATCCCCAAGGTTCCATATCATGTTCATGCGAAAGCTACTCGAAGGGATCAAAAGGAGATGAAGTGCAGAAAAATGTTGGAAGACTTGACCGTCAAGCTCTCTTTGTGAAATGATCTATCTTAGGAAGAATATCGGAGGAAAGTGAATTCAGGACTGTCTCTAAAGAATGCAGTGCAGTGCTTCAGAACAGGCCGATAAAGAAGCTGCGAGATCATGGCAAGTTTGTTCTCTCCATCCAGATTGGGAAGACAATTTTCTCTTGCTCCCTAGTTGATCTTGGATCCAACGTAAACCTCATGTCTTCCTCAGTGGCAAGACGTCTGGGATTCACGCACTTCAAACCAACTCGGATGTCCTCCATTTTTGCAGATAGATCAGTCAAGTCCCCAGTCGGTATTCTCGAAGATCTCCAAGTAAGAGTTGGGAACACCTTTTACCCAACATATTGTGTAGTGTTGGAGCTTGAGGAGGAGTCCAAAGATCCTCTCATCCTAAGAAGACCATTCCTATGCACCGTAGGTGCTATAATTGATGTGCGGAAAAGAAAAATTGATCTCCATCTGGTAGACATAGTTATGCAGTTCGAGATGAACGAGTTGCTGAAGAAGCCAATGCTGGATGGACAAACCTTTGTGGTGAATGAAGGGGTTAATCCGCTGGAATCTCATGAGGGAATGATTGAAGAGATCCTTACTAATGATCCGCTCTAACTCGCACAAATAAGTGCTGAGGCAAAGCAGAACATCGAGAACATTGACCATGATGGGTATGCCAAGATGCTAGATTCCGTGAGGAGTATAGAGCGTATGGTAGCGAGTCTCAGTCTGGGGGAGGAAAACAGTAACTAGCGGAACAATCCAATAGGAACAACCTCCCCTCTAAACTCGCCTGATCCGTCGAGACCACTCGACGATCCTTGGAGCAAGCTGAAAGCCCCAAAGGTTGAGCTCAAATCCCTACCTAAAGAACTTAGGTATGCTTTCTTAGGCCCAAATTCTACATATCATGTCATCATAAACTCTGAACTCAACAATGTGGAAACTACATTGCTCTTATGTAATCTTAGGAAATATCGTAAGGCATTAGGATATTCACTAACTGACATATCTGGCATTTCACCTGATTTATGCAGGCATAGTGTTGGGGTCAAAATCAGTCACGACATAATCAATGGCTAAAAGTCCCAGAAGATAAGTGTGAACATTTATCGGAAAAGTAATTTTTCCGGAAAGAAACCTTTGCGGAAAACATTCTCCGATAGTCGTAAAAGCCTCAATCGAGCCGCTAAAAACTAAACAACGATTGTCCGAGAGCAACGAACAAGTATCCAAACAGGCCACGGACCAGGTCATGCACGGCAATTAGACTACACTCAAGCCAAGCTCGGTCGCTACCGAGAACGTACACAACTCGGTTGCTACGTAGCGACCAAGCCCAAGCCAAGCTCGGTCGCTACATAGTGATCGAGCATGTACACGGCTTGGTCGCTAAGAACTCGGTCACTATGTAGCGACCAAGACTAAGCCAAGCACGGTCACTACGTAGCAACCGAGCACGTTGCTACGTAGTGACCGAGCATGTACACAGCTCGGTCGCTACGTAGCGACCGAGATTAATCCAAGCTTGGTCACTACGTAGCGACCGAGCATGTACACAGCTGGGTCGCTATGTAGCGACCGAACTGTCCCAAACATTGTTTACACACATCCGTTCATTCTCGTCTACTCTTTGTTGCAATCTCTCGCAAGCCATGACTTAGCCACTCCTTGTTCCTTATCGAGTAGAGTCATCAGTCAAATTTTACGATAAAACTGCAGTAAGTTTGTTTTTATCGAAGAAACCATAATAAACGTTTCGAGTCTAAAGAGGCCCAAAGAGACTTAAAACACGACTTGAACTTACAAATTCTTAACAAAGTCCCATAAAGACCATGACCGTTCATGCTTGTTTGCAAGACAAGATAAATATAAACTTTCCACAGATAAATATCAAATTTCCGAAGATAATCATGAAGATCAGGAAAAAATGGAATATCTCCAATTTTGGGCTATGACGGCTTAAGGGCAGAAGGAGAAAAGCGTAAACCGACCTAGGACGGAGTATATAATGAGTCTTAGGAAAGAGAAAGCAGAGAGACTTCACACATAGCAAATTAGCACTTAGAGCATTAGGCCACTTTTCGTTTTTCTTACTCGAACTGCGACTCAACTAGGGTTTTAGTCTTAAGCTATTATAACTAGGTATCTCGCCGATAGCTCTCGTAGCCGAGGCTTCTACCTTGTTGTTAACGCTTGCACACGAAGTCAGAATGAGACTTCTTTTGCTTTTTTCTCGTTTCCCTATATTTATTTATTTTATCCTTGTATCTTGATTGCTTGGCGTGTGGTTTAGCAGATATCCGAGACCTTTCGAAAAGTTAGGTTAAATTAACGTTCATTATTTACGGAAATTGACAGTGCGAATTTTGGTTCCCACACATAGAATACACCTAAAAGATGAATCGATGACTTCTGTAGAACATCAGAGGAGGTTAAACCCAAATCAAAAATATGTTGTTAAGAAAGAGATAATGAATTTCTAGAGGCTGGTGTGATCTATGCCATATCTGATAGGGTTAGCCATGTTCATGTAGTACCTAAGAAAGGTGGAATCACTGTTATCACCAATGAAAAGAATGAATTAATCCCCACCAGAACAGTAACATGACATTGCATGTGCATTGATTTCAGAAAATTAAATGCGGCTACTAGCAAGGATCACTTTCCACTTCCTTTTATTGATCAAATGCTTTAGAGATTGGCCAACCACCCATACTACTACGTTTAGATGGTTATTCATGTTTCTTTTAGATCCCTATCCATCTGGATGACCAGGAGAAAACGACGTTCACATGTCTATATGGAACGCACGTACAGGAGGATGCCTTTCAGCTTGTGCAATGCGCCAACAACATACCAACATTGCATGATGTCTATTTGTACTGACTTGATCAAAGACATTATGGAACTTTCCTTGGACGATTTCAGAGTCTATGGAAGCTCCTTTAGTGTATGTTTGTCGAATCTGTGCAGGGTACTCCAAAGGTGTGAGGAGAAACATCTAATACTCAACTGGGAGAAGTGTCAATTCATCGTCAGAGATGGGATTGTTCTGGGGCATAAGATCTTTGAAAAAGGGATTGAGGTCGATAATTCAAAGATTGAGGTGATGAGCAGCTTACAACCACCAACAACAGTGAAAGCGTTCAGGAGTTTCTTGGGTCATGTTGGTTTCTACATAAGGTTCATCCAAGACTTCTCCAGAATCGCAAGACCAGTCAACGGCTGCTCTGTAAGGAGACCAAGTTTGATTTTGACAATGACTGTCTATCTGCTTTCCACACGATCAAGGGGGCTCTAATAAGTGCACCAGTTGTGCAACCACCAGATTGAGACCTTCCCTTTGAGATCATAACTTATGCTAGCTACTTTATAGTTGGAGCAATGCTTAGATAGAGGAAGGATAAGAAGCTCTCCTTGATCTATTATGCGAGCAAAACAATGGATGAGGCTCAGTGCCGATACGTGACAACTGAGAAAGAGATTCTAGCCATTGTTTTTGCATTTGAGAAGTTTAAATCTTACCTGGTGGGATCAAAGGTAATAGTACACACAGACCATGCGGCCTTGAAGTATTTGCTCACAAAGAAAGATGCGAAACCTCGGCTCTTGAGATGGATTCTTTTACTTCAAAAATTCGATCTTGAGATAAGAGACAAAATAGGAGTTGAGAATGGGGTTTCTTATCACTTATCAAGAATGAAGATTGAGGACGATGCTTCTCTCGATGATGGTCACCCAGTGGAACATGTTATGCGATTGGTCTGCACTTCACGGAACAACCTCGGAGCAATGAATCAGACTGTTCACGCGTCTTGGAACAGTTCGTAGCTGTGATCCAGAAGAGATCCTCTCATCTTCCTTGTTTCGCTGATATCGCAAACTTCCGAGCAGCTGAGAAGGAACCACTTAAGTTCACTGTAAACGAGAAGAGGATATTCCTAAGAGAGGCAAGGCACTACGTTTAGGATGAACCGTATTTGTACATACACTGCAAGGATGGAATCTTCAGGAGATGTGTTCCAGAGGCAGATATTCTAGGAATCCTGCATCATTGCCATGGTTACTTCTATGCATGTCATTTTTCCACATTCAAGACAGTCTCTAAGATCCTCAAAGCTGGTTTCTGGTGACCAACGATGTTCAGAGATGCAAACACTTAAATAACTAGATTCCATGCGTGCCAAAGGCTAGGGAACATCATCAAAAGAAATGAGATGCCCCGGAGTTACATCCTAGAAGTAGAGGTTTTCGACTGCTGGGGAGTCGATTTCATGGGATCATTCCCTCCGTCCTTCAAGAACGGGTATATACTGGTCGCGATGGATTATGTCTCCAAGTGTGTAGAAGTGGTGGCCAGTCCCACTTATGATGTGCTTGTGGTGACCAAGACGTTTAGCTCAATCATCTTTCCAAGATTTGGCGTACCTAGAGTGGCCATCAGCGACGGAGGAACACACTTCATTAACAAGGTGTTCCAAGAACTTTTGAAGAAGAATGGTGTGAAACACAAGGTGGCGACTGCATATCACCTCAAACGAGTGGACATGTTGAAGTTTCTAACAGAGAGATCAAGAACATTCTGAAGAAAACATTCAGTACCTCACGCAAGGACTGGTCGCTTAAGCTGGATGATGCTCTCTGGGCTTCTAGAACAGCCTACAAAACACCCCTAGGGACCACTCCCTATCACTTGGTCTATGGTAAAGCATGTCATCTCCCTGTGGAGTTGGAGTACGAGGCAGCTTGGGCTGTCAAGCTTCTGAACTTCGACATCAAATCAGCTAAAGAAAGGCGCACCATCCAAGTCTAATAATTGGAGGAAATAAGGCACCTCGACTATGAGAGGTCCAAGATCTACAAGGAGAAGACCAAGGTCTTTGGTTGTGTAGCTTATGCAGCTTTATTGTCTGAATCAGGGATTACAATCCCCTGATCATCAAGTCTCTGACCTGCTGCATTACGCAGATGACCGTCTTGGTCATGCATGTCTCTGTTTTCGTCGGCTGTAAGGATCAGAATCGCAACCATATCTCGCGGCTTAGTATCGATCGATGTGCAAGGTCCGGTATCGGTCGATATCCTGAGAGTCAAATCGGTCGATGCGGATGTCCGGTTGTCAAGCGATGTAAAAATGGATGCGGTTGACGTTGGTTGGCGGATGTCGGTCGATGTACGAAGTGTACCGTCAATCGATGCAGAACAATTCTCTTTGCGGATTGAACGTTCCAAGCTAGTTGGATCCTCAGAGAATAGCAATTGTCCTTCATTGTTGCTACTAGTACTGCTGGGCATGTACCTGAAGAACCAAAAAAAAAAGAAAATTATCAGAAAGGGGGTTTAAAAGAAAATAAAACCTAGAATTACAAAAATTAAATCTAATGGCGATCAAAGCTCTCCGGCAACGGCACCAAATTTGATATCACTCAAATTACCCTATAGAGTGATTACTCTTTCAAACAAGAGGTTCACTGTAGTAATTAGGGATCGAATCACGAAGAGCTAGGGAACCAATTAAATCTAATTAATTATAAAGCTAGGTTATGAATTTATAAATTAAAAGACAAAATTAAAGGTTAACAGTTGGAATTAGTCAAAGTTGTCGCTCTACTAATGAGAATTTAGGGGTTTTGGAGCTTAAGAGAAAAGAGCTAGATCTAGGGATTTTATTCAGGTGAAGAAGATTATAATTCTATAGGTGCAGACAGTTGTTTGCATGATACATCAGAGCTCAGCACAATAAGAACAAGTCCATCAGTTGTCGCTTTTTTGAAATCGAGTCTATTAACTAAATCTAATGACCCAAACAAGTATGTTCGATCAATAGCAGTGTCGATTGATTATTCTATAGGAATATCGATCGGTGCACCTTTCACGTTGTCGATCGATTCACCTGTCGGGATATCGATCGACGCGGCTCTAGTTAAGCTTTACATGCGATTTAGATAAGGCTCACTTAGTATTATTTAGACTAGCTATCACTATAGCTAATAATAATAAGCTTGACAGGAGAGATCTAGGGATGAAGTTGCTTGAGGATACTCAATACATCTTAATTCCTAAGTTCAGGTTTCTAGGTGACAATCTCATAGAAACAAGCATTAAGAACAATCCTAATCAATAAGTATCACAACTAGCAATCCTATAGTTGGGGCTAATCCCCTCAACCTATTTAAACCCTAAATTTAACAAGAGAATTACTCAGACATGGCTAAGTAAGACATAACACAAAGTTCGTAAATAAATTGCATATATATAAAAGATAAAAGTAATGGAGTTCCAATCAGAAATCTCTCTATGTATTTCTCTCCGAACCTATGAATCTAAGAAACTTTTAGTGGTGAAAATAAGAATACAAGAAAACTCTCTTTGTCCTAAACACTTTGGCAAAGTATTAATACTAGGGTTTAAAACTCGCCAGGGGTAAATTGGTAAATAGATGAAGGCGTGGGCTTTAAGTCGGCTGAATCACGTAATGGACTTATGTGCCTTCCGTGTCGATCGACGCCACAAGGTGTGCATCGATCGATTATTAACTCTCCGTGTCGACCTCTAGCAAGGGTCGATATCAGCTTTGGATGATTTCTCCATTTATGCTCCAAAATGCTCCAAAGACTTCATTTTCTCCCAAATTACTCTTGAACCTATAAATATGTTAATACTGCTATATAATATAATAAATAGTTATAAAAATACTTATACACCATGGCTAACAGAGGTCAAATCCAAGGTATATCAGCCGTGATGCACAACATTGTGTTTGTGGAGACATGGATTGATTAACAAACTCATAAACACCTACCAAAAAATTGCAGGTTAGGTGGAAAACCTGTAACCTAGTGGTTAAGATTTAAAGACTTTTACATTCGGTTCTGGAGTTATACATTCGGTTCTGGAGTTTGAACTTCAGACTATGTAATTTCTTGCAAATTACAGGAAATTTAGGTTTAAAGATCATCAGGTAGTATTGCAGGTTATAATTACGAATCTATGGAACTATAATTTATCTAATCACACCATAAGAAGAAAATAAACTTTTTAAAAGGGTATTTGCTTCAGTCAATTTTTTGCTCACTAAATCTTTTATTTTCTTCAAGTTTAGTTTGCAGGTTATTCACAACATTGATGTATTTGTTGCTTGTGCTTGATTATACTAATGGAGATCGCGTTAGGGTTAAACATGTTAGAAGGGATATACCTTAAGAACATAAACCAGAACACCAACAAACGAAATTGCAGAGCCGTAGATTGATCTACTGCACTTGGGCGAAAAACCGCCTAATCTCTGGTCCAAGATAACCAAGGCGGCTCACTCCAGGGTTTACCCTGCTCTCTCCTAGATTGTGCACTCAACTCAGAAAAGATGAAACTCTCAATTGATAAAACCAGAAACTTAAAGAAAGAAGTAGAGAAGATAAAGTTGTGTGTGCCCCTTTCAACTTCCAAAACTCCCTCTTTGTAGTCAACACATCGTAACTGTTCTGGGAAGATCTCCCTACCATCTCTCCCACAATCATGTTCCGTTGTCGAAGTTTTTGGAAACTCTTTCAGAAAATTCAGCCGCAAGCCTTTGACTTCTTCGTTTCTTATAAAACCATTTTAATAAAATGAGTGACTTAATGTTGAAAAAAAAAGCTTAAAACGACAAAGCCCAAATGCATAATTAGTATAGCTCAATTAGTAGAAACTTACCCAACAATCCTCCACATGTTTCTAGATTAAGATAATTTAAAAAAATGTTGATGCCCTTCTACAGACTTTTGAATCAACAAAACAATTTCACAGTTTTGCAAATTTTATACAAAGCGTTCTTTTACAATTATTCTTTCAACCCTGCATCATAAGCGTTCTAGTGAATTAACCCACAACTCATCTAGTTAGGCAATATTTACCTCAACACTTAGTAGGTGACTTATCAAGTGTGTGTTGTCACACACCCTCATACGGGAATAAGTTCATTAAGAGACCATTTGTCTTAGAGCATGTTTATAGGCAAAATTTTAAATTGTATCTTAAGTGGGTCCGAAGTAAGAAGAAACATGGAAAGAGAAAGAAAGAAAAGAGAGAATGAGATTAAACAGCATAAGAGACGTGTCTTGGGAATCCAAACTAGGATACGTAACCTACTTTAATGGCCTGTTTGTTCTGTTTTTGAATTTATTTAAACCTAAGATATCTCTTTAAGAGATGCTGATAAACGTGCTCTAACGTCTCGCACATACAACAACACGAGATTTTAAATACCATCAGATTATAATCATTATTTCGTTTGGCCACTTTGAACCAAGAACTCAAAACATAAATGATATTCTTGGTAAGGTATACAAAATGATCTAACCTGAAAGGGGTTTTAATCACATTTCCTTTGCTGTGTCCAGGACCATTCGTCCACACAATCCTTTCGTTAATGGATCAGCTATGTTCTTCCCTGATCTCACAAACTCAAGTGATATCATACCTGCTTCAATGAAGCTGCGTATCACTTTGTGTCGCATACGTATATGCCTTTTCTTTCCATTATACAGTGTGTTCATTGCCACTGCTATTGCTGCTTGAGAATCACACCTCATGGATACTGAAGCACACGGTCTTGCTACCATTGGGATATCGGCTAAAATATTTCTCAACCAATCAACTTCTTGACCTGCCAATTCAAGAGAAATCAGTTCAGATTCCATTGTAGAGCGAGCAAATGCAAGATTGTTTAGTGGATTTCCATGCTACAACTCCTCCACCTAAAGTAAATACAAAACCACTAGTAGAGTTTACTTCATCATTGTCTGACACCCAATTAGCATCACAGTAAGCTTCAAGCACACATGGTGAACCAGTATAGTATAAGTTCCAATCAAGAGTTCCTTTCAAATATCTCATTAAGCGACCAAGTGCTACCCAATGATCAGAACCAAGATTATGAGTATATCTACTTAATCTACTCACATCATATGCAATGTCAGGTCTGGTACTAATCATCAAATACATTATACTACCCATGAGCTTAGCATATTCAGACTGGTTCACACTTTCTCCTCTATTTCTACACAAATGCAGAGATGAATCATAAGGAGATTTAGCACTAGTTTCATTCCAATATCCAAATTTTTAAAGAATCTTTTCAACATAATAAGATTGATTTAATGAAAATTCATAATCAGTTTTTATAACTTTAATTCCAAGAATGACATCAACTTCACCTAAATCTTTCATATCAAATTTAAAATTCAAGAAAGCTTTTGTTTCACAAACAATTTCCCGAGATGTGCCAAGGATAAGCATGTCATCAACATACAAACATATAATAACATATACATGCTCATGCGTCTTAGAAAACACACACATATCTCCAAAATTTGAGACAAAGCCATTTTCATGCAAAGTGTTACTGAATTTTTCAAACCATTGCTTAGGAGCCTGTTTCAGACCATAAAGAAATTTAATTAATTTGCACACTTTATGTTCTTGACCAGGCACTATAAATCCCTCAGGTGGCATCATATAAATTTCCTCATGTAAATCACCATTCAAAAATGCAGTTTTTACGTCCATTTGATGGACAACTAACTTATGGATAGATGCAAGAGCAAACAATATGCGAATGGATGAAATCTTAGTAACAGGAGCGCAAGTATCAAAATAGTGTACTCTCTCTCTCTTTTTGAGAATTTCCTTGCGCCACCAGCTTTGCCTTAAATTTGTCTAGAGTACCATCAGCCTTCAGCTTCATTTTTAGGATCCACTTGCATCTGATAACTTTGCAGCCCCTATGCAAATCAACAAGCTCAAAAGTGTGGTTACCCATAATAGAATCAAACTCAACGTTAACAGCTTCTTTCCAAAAAACAGCATCAATGGACTTCATAGCTTCAGAAGACGTTTTAGGATCTTCTTCTATCAAGAATGCATACACAAGCTCTTCACTAAACTCATCATATTCAGCTAAGAATGTAGTAATAAAATCAGAACCAAAATCAGTTTCGGTTCTTGTCTCTTACGCCTTCTAAGCTCTTCATTATTATCATCGAAAGTTCTTTTAGTAGATGCATTACTTGAAGAACTAGATTCCAAATTTCTCTTAAAAGGAAACACATTTTCAAAAAATTCAGCATCACTAGACTCAGTAATGCTATCAAATTGCAGAGAATCCGGTTTAAAAGTCAAGCAACGATAATCATCACTATCCATGGCATAACCAGTAAATACAACATCTACAATTTTAGGACCAATGTTATTCTTTTTAAAACTAGGCAATCCTACTTTAGCAAGACACCCCCACACTCTTAAATAATTCAGATTAGGTGAGTGACCTTTCCAAAGTTCATATGGGGTAATTGGAATTCGTTTATGAGGAACTTAAGTTAAGATATAACAACCAGTTTCCCCCCCCCCCCCCCCTCTCCACATGTGATCAGGTAGCCCAGAACTATAATAAGCATAGCATTCATCATTTTGCTGGGGGTATAAGTTGCAGTTTTCTCATAAATAATTCCTTCTTTTAAACACAAAGACTTCAGAATTTCAGATTCGTATTCACCACCTCTATCAGTTTTAAGTCTTTTAATTTTTCTATCTAACTGATTTTCTACTTCAGCTTTATACTGCATAAACATTTCACATGCTTCATCCTTTGTTCTTAATAGATAAACTCTTGTATATCTAGAAAAATCATCAACAAAGGTAATATAATAATGTTTACCACCTCTACTAGGAGAGTTTTTTAAATCAGCCAGATCAGAATGTATAAGTTCAAGTTTAGTTTGCAGGTTATTCACATCAATGATGTATTTGTTGCTTGTGCTTGATTATACATGTGGAGATCGCGTTAGGGTTGAACAAAGCTCCAATGTATGTTATTGAGGGTTCACATCCACGATAACCTTGTTAATCTTCTTCTTCCTCTTTTTCCATGTACATAAAAAATCTACATCTCTCTTTATGTTATTATATATTTCCTTTTTGGAGATTCTATGTTATTATATCTTTCCTTTTTGGAGATTCTATGGTATTATATCTACTTTTATGTAATAAAAAAATTAAAGAAACTGAGATTTGGTGCTTCAGATGTTTTTGTACTTGTTTGAGAATATGTAGGCATTTCTTGTTTTTTTCTGCATCAAAAAGATTTTGTGAACGGTAATTAAACATGTATTATAGTTATATTCATGGTAATTCACATTCATCTATTTCTTCTTTTTGATCAATATTTCCATTAAAAATCCATGTCCCATCATCTGCTTGTACCATCCCTCTGTTCTCAAGAACCAACCGATGTCCATGCACTAAGTACTTATCTTCAAGAGCATCTAAATCCTTGTTGATTAGCGCGATATCCCGGTTAATCTCCAGCTTGAACTCCGCTTGGTTGTGTTGTGTCCCTGCCACACCATACAAGTAAGCCTCCAGGTTATGGAAATGCCCCAGATGTAGAGACCGTTTCAAGTACTCTGATTTTAACGTGTTGATCTCAAGCTGCTCCCCTACATCTCTGAACCTGAACACTGAGTAATGGGGAATGAGATCCGGAACATTTGTTATTCTCAAGATGTTAAGTTTCTTTAGGGACTCCACCAATCTTCCGAAGTTGAGGTCTCCAATGCGAGGACTCCCAAAAGCAAAAACCGTGACACAAGAAAGCGTGTCTTCAAGACATGTTGTGGTCTTAGGCCATTTGTTATGGAGAAAGTGTGTGGCTGATAAAATCGATAGAACTGCGCCTAAGCTATGGCATGTAAGGGTGATGCTAACTTCTTCATGTTTATACAGATCTACTAACCTTTTGAGCTCTCCTTGAACCTGAAAACCAAAACAGAACCAAACCAACGAGACAAGACGTAATTTTGAGAGACCAACCAACCTATCAGAACTAGCTCAAAGATTTTTAGCAATTTTTGTTTTTAGCTTTTTTAATACCAGGTTTGTTTTTGAAAAGAAAAAAAGTTTGTATAAATGTATCTAAAATTATTTTATATAATATTTTAATACTAAAACTAGGATAAGACTTGCGTCTTGCGCAAGGTAAATATATTTAATTAAAATATAAAATTTTAGCATTGAGAAATTTAAAATTTATATGATTGTTTTTAATTGTAATTAAAATTTTGAAAATTTATATAATTATCTATACGTAGGATCAAAAACAATTGTAACTAGAACTGTAGATCAAATCTTAGAAGTTAATGGGGTCGATTATATATATCTTTTCACTTTTTAGTCCTCAAGTGATGAAAAATAAACGGAATGTCATAGGGCTTGATTGGTAGCATTAGCAACTTTCCTAATACTTTTTTTAAGAAGCAGTTGGTATAATATTTTCATTTAGAATATTAAAGTTTCAAAACTGATTTAATATAATTTATTTATTTTTAATAATATCAGAAATTATATCTTTTAAAAAAATATTTTTAAAGAGGTAACTATTTGTATAAAAAAATAAGTTAAATTTTAAATTATTTTTTAAAAAATAAAATTATTTTTAAAAATAATATTTTAAGTTTTTAAAATAAAAATAACAATTCAAAAATAATTATGGTCATGATTTAACATAACCATGATTATTAAAAAATTAACTCAATTTTATATCATGATTTAACTATTGTAAAATTAATTATGGTTATGAAAATGTTACGTTCACGTGTCAATCATATATATCTTCAATATTTGTTTTTTTATTTTTGTGTTTTTTTTGGTTATTACTCGATGTAAAAATTGATTTTGAAGTTTATTCTAATTTCATTTGTTTGTTTTGGCCTGAGATTTAGAAAATGCTTAAGATTGAAAATAATTAAAAAAATATATACCTAGGTTAAGATCTGCACTTTATGCAC
>JABAYD010015151.1:0-13515 GCA_014822095.1 Diplotaxis tenuifolia
GTTTAAGATTTAGAGTTCGATAGTGACTTGTCTTTACATGTCATGTCTTTTTGTTAGAATCAATTCTCGCACCGAAAACATGTTAGATTTTAATTTGTCTAACGTGTTTCCAATGAAAGTTAAGATGTTTGCATTTCCGATTTCCAAATAAATACAAACAAAATTTGATATATTGTAAGCTTTTGTTGGAATGTACTAATATCATTCAACATTTTCATAATAAAAACCAACACAACATTTTCATTTTCGTTATTTCATGTGATGTGATATAACTTATAAGCTCTCCCATTTACGTAAGAAGATCACAATTATTCTAGTTTTCCTTACCTCTGAGGATGTCAAACATGGAACCACCCACCCATAATTTCCATGAATCAAAATATACTTTTCAACAAAAAAGAAATTAACAAAAGGGAAACAACACTATAAATTTTGAAAAATGTGCAGAGTTTTGTAATAAAAAGGAAGGGCCGGTCACCAACTGCATAACCTAATAAGTCGTTATAAAGCTCTGGAAAAAGTGCATTCTTTGAAACTAGGGAAACAAATCAAATGTGCTTTAATTCTAAGTAAGCCTATTCACATAACGCTATGTTTTTGAAGATATTAGGTTAACATGAACTGTTATCAACTATATATGGTGATGTATGGATAATGGTTGACTTCTTGAGACCACTTTACACCTTTATGTTAATAAAGAGTAAAAACATTATATAATATGGATTGTAAGAAACAAGACATTTGTCGTAAAAGTAGCTAGTGACAACAACTGATTCGTTGGATTTCTCACCGTGACAGTGTTTCAATTTGTCAACGACTCAAACGTGATCATCTTGCGTGGTACGTTGCTATGATTTTATGTGTTGCGATGAGTTAACAAATAGAGATGAACCAACGTCGACATTAAATACAGAAAAAAGAAAGCAAAAGGCAAAAGCAAACGCAGTGAGAATCATGTGATGACTGCAACAACACTGTTTCGTTCGTTAGATTTATGTATGCAAATAACCAAATACAGGTAGAAAAATAGAATCATCAACCATAACTTCTTGGAAACAAATACAAACACGTAGTACTAAATTTAATTCATAGACGTTGTGGCGTACAGTTAATGCAAGATGTGTGTGTTAACCAAAATTTTTAAAAAGCAAAATTAAATTAATAAAAAGAGTCAACCTCCACACCACCTCTGCTCTCGCCTATCATCATCACTCTCTTATATATAAATCTCCTCTGTAACCTCTTCCTCCTCTTCAACACATTAACTCTTCTTTCTCTCTCTCTTTAAGTTATAGCTATGGTGTTTACAGAGCTTCTAGTGATTCTTGCAGAATGGGTTCTTTACCGTCTTCTTGCTAACTCATGTTACAGAGCTGCAAGAAAGCTTAGAGGCTACGGGTTCCAGCTTAAAAATCTCTTAAACCTCTCAAAATCACAATCTCTACACAACACTTCTCATCATCATGATGACCACCACCACCACCAACAACAAAATCAAGATTCTTTAAACCCTCTCTTCCCAAGTATTACAAAATATCAAGAACCTCTAGATGAAAACAGAGCATGCTCTGTTTCTTCTGATGACACCTTGGTTTGTGACGTCGATGGTGTTCTTTTGAGACAACGTTCGAGCAAACACTTCCACACGTTCTTCCCTTACTTCATGCTCATAGCCTTCGAAGGAGGTTCGATCATCAGAGCGATCATTCTCTTGTTCTCTTGCTCTTTCCTCTGGGCTTTGCCGCAAGAAACCAAGCTCAAAGTCCTCACTTTTATAACTTTCTCTGGTCTTAAAGTCAAAGACATGGACAACGTTTCAAGGTCGGTTCTACCCAAGTTCTTCCTCGAGAACCTGAATCTCCAGGTTTACGACGTATGGGATCGAACTACGTACTCTAAAGTCGTGTTCACGAGCTTGCCTCAAGTGATGGTGGAGAGGTTTTTGAGAGAGCATCTCAACGCTGATGACGTGGTTGGGACTAAGTTGCAAGAGATAGAAGTTATGGGGAGGAAAGTCTACACCGGGTTAACTTCAGGGACTGGTTTTGTAATGAAACATAAAGCAGCCAAAGACTACTTCATTGATAACAAGAAGAAGAAGCCTGCACTTGGTATTGGAAGCTCTTCAAGTCTTCAAGATCAAACCTTCATCTCCATTTGCAAAGTAATCTTTCTTTCTTTACGTTTTCATTACTTATAAGTTTCTTACAAGTAGTTACTAACTTTTAAGTTTTCTTCCACGTTTAGGAAGCATATGTTTTGAATGAAGAAGAGTTTATGAACACTCTACCTAGAGAAAGATACCCAAAGCCATTGATATTCCATGACGGAAGACTAGCTTTCTTGCCAACACCATTAGCTACACTCGCTATGTTCACATGGCTCCCTCTCGGATTTTTCCTAGCTGTCTTCAGGATCTTGATAGGAGTCTTCCTTCCTTACCACGTAGCCAACTTCTTAGCTGCTATCTCCGGTGTTAGAATCACTTTCAAGACGCATAACTTGCATAACGGTCGTCCAGAGAAAGGCAAGAGTGGGGTCTTGTATGTATGCAACCATAGGACCCTTCTTGACCCTGTCTTTCTCACCACGTCTCTCGGCAAGCCCTTGACCGCGGTTACTTACAGCCTAAGCAAGTTCTCTGAGCTCATAGCGCCTCTCAAGACCGTTAGCCTCAAGAGAGATAGAAAGAAAGATGGTGAAGCGATGCAGAGACTTCTCAGCAAAGGAGACTTAGTGGTTTGTCCTGAAGGGACCACCTGTAGAGAGCCTTATCTGCTGAGATTCAGTCCTTTGTTCGCTGAGTTAACCGAAGACATTGTTCCTGTAGCTGTTGATGCTAGAGTGAGCATGTTCTATGGGACAACAGCGAGTGGACTCAAATGTTTAGACCCTATCTTCTTTCTCATGAACCCTAGGCCGGTTTACTGTCTTGAGGTTTTGAAGAAGTTGCCTAGAGAGATGACTTGTGCTGGAGGTAAGTCAAGCTTTGAAGTTGCTAATTTCATACAAGGGGAACTTGCTAGAGTTTTGGGGTTTGAGTGTACTAATCTCACAAGGAAGGATAAGTACTTGGTTCTTGCTGGTAATGAAGGCATTGTCACATAAAAATAATCAGTTTTTTTTGGGTTTGTTTAATAGTTAAATGTTGTTATTTCAGGACTTAGATGTTTAAATTCTATATGGTTGATTCTTCGTTGGCAGCATCTTTTTTTTTCTTTCTCAGGACTATTGATAATGTAATGGGAATGTTTGGTTATACATAGTCTTTGTTTCTTGTTTTGTTTAGTTCAGAACCTCAGACATGTCTCTTTAATGCCATCAATTTTCTTACTAAAACATCTGAAAATCATTGTATAGTTTGGTATCTATATTAAATTCTGTATGTAACAAAAGATATGTCATGAATGTTTATGCACCTAAGCTGTATAACATCAAAATTAAATGTACCAACTCAGAACATATTTAATATTCACATCACATCAAGAACCATAGAGACCTGAATGAGTATGGAAATGCTACACTGTTCATACCAAGAAGGAGCTTGTGGAACTAACTGATGTTTGCTTCTTTGGAAATGATATTTGCAATCCTACACAAGCAAAACAATAAAACTTCATGTACTAAGTAACATTGCAGTGGTTAGGAGTTAAACTTTAGTGATGTTTTGAGTGAATTATCACCTTTCTCTTACACAACGAATCTCTTCAAGAATTTCTGCTGTTTGCTGAACCTTTAGATTCTTGGGTTTATCTTCATGACTAAGCACCAACGACGCAACATTCACAACAGTGACTAGTTCTGCCTCGATTTTGCCAAGTTTCTGGTCTAGATTCTCCAGGAAAGATTCATAAGAAGACACTTCTTTGAAGATGCTGTCACTTAAAGCCTCTTCCAGTACAGTTTCTTGGTGATCCTCAAAGCTGTTTTCAGTAAGTTGACTTTCCTGAGAATCCAAGTCAGTTGTGTCATTCTTGTGTTCGTTTTCAGTAGATTCAGGCTTTGGAGATACAATGTGGACTCCATCTGAAGTATTGTCACTATCTACTTGGAGATCTAAAGATATGTTCCCAATCAGCTGTGTTTCCTTGACAGATATTGCCTGAGACCAAACCAAGCTTTTCTCAACAGAGTCAACACAACAAAAGCTCTAACATTTCTTAACAGTTTCACAGACAGTTAAACACAATAAACTCAAAACTGAACTAGTATGGCGAGATAACAAGCAACAACATATTGTTTCTCTGTACCTCGTTAAGTTTGGAAGAAAGGGTATCAAGCAACTCGATACGAGCTTTGGCCTTGTCCAAAGCTTGCATAACTTTTTTCTTCTGAAGAAGCAACTCTCTTGCATCATTCACTTTCCCTGTCTGAACATGAACAGCTGCTTGTCTCCGTAGATTCTCTGCAGCTTCGGATAATCTCAAAAGTCTCAACCTATTACTATTTGCTGTATCAATAAAAAAAAACCAAACTTCAAATCAATCACACTGTTCTCATTCCAATTAAGAGCAAATAAAAGGTCAGACCTTTGGCACGAGTGGACTCTGCCTCCGCGTGAAGCCGATCGAGCTGGGAACGGAGAAGCTCAGAGTTTGCGGTGGAAGCGAAACAATTTAGAGTCGTACGAATCCTTCTAGACCGAGCAACTACAATCGGAGCTCCGACGACGCTTCCCGTCGTCGTCGTCACCATCTTTGGTCTTCTTATTTACAAAGCACACACGCGCGTGGATAAGAGAACCACAAGGTAGAGATGATAACCCGGTTAGTCTCACATAACCGGAATTAACTAACTGGTTATACTAAACCGGTATTACGTAAACTTAAGAAACCTGGTCGGAAAGTCGGAATTAATGGTCAAAAAAAAAGACAAGACTTTTTCCAGATTTGATGTCTCCGTCCAATATTGATTTCTCTATTCGTTTTACTTGAGACTCTGAATTTATAGAAACGTCACCATCTCGTAGATCTCGGATCTCTCGGCGTTTTCGTTATTTCTGTACCACGTTTTCTGTAGGATTTTTGCGTGGTAAAATTTTGAAACTTGGGTAAGGTATTTTTCCGATCATTGAATCCAGAGTTGTGATCTCTGTGTGTGTGTTTTTGGATGTAGGAACGAAGTGGATCAGATATGAACTGGGTTCAACGAAAAATCTACCTTTACAATGTCACGTTTGGGCTCTACATGCTTGATTGGTGGGAACGTTACCTCTTCAGTATCCTTTTTTTTTTTTTCTTTCTCTGGAGAGATCTGGTCTTCTGCTTACATTTCGGTGAATGATGATACTCTTCGATGTTAGGAAGATCTGCAAGTTTTGATTTTTTTTCTTTAACATCAATATATGGTGGCACTAAGGCTTTTTTTCCCTCTTCATTCTTATGATGAGACATTATACAGTGTTTTTGATATTAAGTTGATAAGCTCTGATTGACAATTTTAGATTATGGAAATTTTTACAAGGTCATGAGATCTCTGCTTTTCGCATCTTTTTTTGGCTTTTATTTTGTTGTGTTTCCTCAACTCTTATTCAGATGGTTTGGTGGTACTCTTGATGTGGTTCGTAGCTTATAACGGTACACGCTACTTCTCAGAACTCTTCAAGAGGTAACAACAATGTGCACGCGTTTAGTTTTTGCTTAGCCTTTCGTGTAGGCTGCTATCTCATAACCTTTTGCCTTACAGTCTTTCTTGATTATTTTTAATGTTTGCAGTCACAACTTAAGTACATTCATTTATCTTTGTATTACAGGCATTTGACATGAAAGCAATGTCTTGTTTCTCCTGCGCGGTTGAGCATGAAAATCATGAAACCACCCTAAGGCTTACCACGTTTGGTTTCAAATTCTAAACCAACAAAACCTATATGCTGCTTCACCTCTGATTCTGTTAGCTTTCCTCCAAAGTTCTACAATCACCTAGGACTGTTCAAATTGTCTATGTGTCATTTTGTTTACCGTGTTTTTGGAGTTAACAAAACTTATTTGTAGACTCATTAGTTTGCAAGTCTTTCTGTTGTACTCCCAATCTCTTTGAGACATGGCCAAACCAATACTACAATGATTATGGTGTTTTCTATCTTCCTCTAACACTCATGTTTCGAGTCTACATGTAGTAGAGAGGACCAAAATGTAATTGCTCATGGATATACATTTTTAAGTTCAAGTAAAAGAGGTGGTATGGTCCTGGACTGTTTGAACAAATGGCTTACTCTGTAAAACAACAGTTCTCTATGATCTTAAAGACTGAATCAATATACTAACAACAACAACTGAATAAAATGAATGAAGATCAAAGAATACGAAGTGTGTCTCTACTAGGCGGGGGCAGGTGTCTCTTTGTCTTTCTTTCCTGCTAGGATCATAGAGATCTGCAGACCACGGCTGAAAGCTTGGTTAAACAACAGTCTAGTCTGGAACTCAGACACAAACGGGAACCAAGATAACACTGCAATGGGTGTGAATATCAGAAGCCCCATTATATACTCGTACGCTCTCCCTAACTCTTTAATCGAGTCCCAGAATCCTAGCCCCTTGAGCACGCTACGGAGCGCTTGCCCAATCTTCAAAAAACATTACTCAACAGATTAACAAACTGTATTCTCATTCATCAAAGAAAAGAAAAAGACTCTTGTGAAAGTTGTTTGGTTAACTTACAAGAAGAATGGCCCAGCCAGTAGGCAAGAAAGCTAGGAATGAAGCGCATAAATCTGTAATGGTGAGACCGCAGACTACAAACAATACAGTCATGACTGACAAGAAACCAAGGAAGAGAAGCGCCTTGAGAATCCTGAACATAACCTGAAAATCTGTACCAAATTTCCTTCTACCCATTGATACCATCTGTCAAAATGATTTAAACAAGAACAACCATCACTACCAAACCAATGTTCTTAAACTATCTCTTGAGTATAGATTTGTTTCGGAGCCTTTACCTTTAGGACGAGAAGAACTGCCAACAAAACTCCCCAAGAGAGTCCATAAACCTTCAAAGAAGAAAAGGTTTCAAAGTTATTAGAGTTTTTCAAAATGTAAAAGCGGGAAACATTTTTTTTTTTGAATTACTCGGAGGTTCGAAACCCTAGTTACTCCTAACGGCCAGGGACTTCTGACACAATGGTAAACTACATCATCTATTATTAGTTTCGGTTTAACGGTCACTCGAACTGAGGACCTCTGAGACAATGGTCAGTCAGAATCCTTTCTAGTTGAGCTAATAACCTCTGGTAAAAGCAGGAAGCATTATGCCAAAAAGAAGAAAGAACATTATCATACCAGAAGTGTTGTGTCGCGGTGAGCGACGTTGAGGTGGTACACAATCCCATACTGGTAAAGCAGAAAACGCAGAGCGAGAAGTATCTCAAGAACCCTTCCTCTTAAGTTCGTGTGCTTAAGATGTTCTTGCTCTGACTCCCACCATGATTCCCAACTCTTATCAACAACGATCCCAATCCCACCTCGGTTCCCCATCCATCTTTTCCAATCAGTCCAATCATCCACCGTCTTTTGCCACTCAAAACCAGACGGGTTGAATATAAACGGAGCAAACAACCAAGAAGTCACCAAGAACCACATCGAAAACGTGATGTATATATAAAGACTCGAGCTACGGTACGAGTTTCCATATACTTGATAAACTATCAGCAACATAACCAACTCGAGTCCCTTGACGAAATGGCTCCTCGAGTATAGTCTATAGTTATCAGCAAACTTGGCGTGGAAGACAACGAATCCCCGACCGGTGGCTCTGTACTTAGAACCTCCATGCAGAATCGTCCTCCCGAAGTAATGAGCTTTTGTTCCAAGTTGAAATGTGAAGAAAACAGAGGCGAGCTGAAGCTGCATTATGATGAAATCGCCCAAGGCCGTGCGGAAACCTTTTTCTAGGCCAATCTCCATAACCATTGGTAGAACCATCAGGAAACCTAACTGGAAAACTGATTGAGCTGCTAGTGCCTCCTCTAGAGCTTTGGATTGGTGTACGGTTGCACTTTGCAGAATCTCTTTTTCTAATCCGCTTAATACCAGATAAAGACGTCCATAGAGGAACACATAGACTGTGAGAACCGTTATCTGAAACACACAAAAACACAAAAACATATACTTTTTTTACTCGTCCAAAGAAAAGCCATGCTTTCTATAAGAGGAAAGTAACTATTAAACATACCATACTACTGAAATAGAAACCAACAGTGGTGAAGTAGAAGGAGAGCATCCTGTAAAAATCGAACCGACGTCCAAGTCTGTAAACATCACGACTTAATGTTTGTTCTCCGTTACCATTCGCGACTTTGGCTTCGAAAACGGAAACTTGATTCATCCCTACGTCACGACCTTTCCCTGCTTGGATATACTCGTGATGTGTGATATAACCCCCACGAAGAGTTGAATTGTACCCTGTTTTTTGTTACCATATTTAGCCATCATAAAAAATAAAAAGAAGAAGAAAGTTTTAACGTTTGTCAACAAGGAACGTTCTTCTACCTGCAAAGATATCTTCGCTTAAGTTTATTATCTTTGAAGCCTTGCTAATGCCTCCCCTTGTGATGTGGAAGATTCTATCAAATATATCAGGGTGGCCATAATGGAAACGTACCCTGTAAATGAAACGTGAGTTTAGTTGTATTAAAAAAAAATTGTTCTAAAGATAATCTATTAGAATCCCTAGTCACAAGATATGAGAATACCTCAGAGGATTTGCAAGAACACGTTGGCCAATAGTAACGAAACTTGTTTCTTGATTTGACATGAACCAAGCAAGTGATGAAACACTGTGGAGTTAAGTAAGAGAAATCAAACAAGAAAGATTTTTAAAAAGTATAGTGCCAAAAATGTGGAGACATGTGCATTAAAATCAAGAACTGACCAAAGGTATTAAAGAATATAATACCTTCCAGTAAATATGTGTTCACGAAGACCCAAGATTGTAGGATTCCTCTTGCCACGACGACCTTCATCAAATTCTTGTAGCACATTTCTCATTTTGAAACTCTCTTCAAAGTAGTTGTCCTGGTTCATGTCTATGGTCTGAAGTGCTTCTCCGCGAGTGAAAATGATGGCATGGTTCTGATTCTCAGGTTTTCCTTCGCCAATTTCAGGTGGATAACCAGGAAGTTTGATACGATATATTTCCTAAAAAAATCAAGAACAAAATTCAGACAAGGCCTAATTATGTAATAAATTATTTGTTATATACCTCATCTAATTTGTTACATCCTTTGAGCAGTACGGAGTAGAATACTTTCTGTGATTTTTTATTGACTGTCTCCTCCCTTTCATCTATGTAGGCAACACGCAGTGATGGATACCTAAAAATAACGTATAATATTAAAGCTAAAGCTATATGAAGAAGAAGCATTTGATTTAAGACAGTGACAACTTTCTTACTTAAGCATGAGCTGTAAAATGTTATTGTAACAACTTCGATCCCTGCCGTCACTAGACTTTTTCTGGTTCCCATAGACCTGACATGACACGACATATGTGAATTTCAAATCTGCAAGGGCTCGTGCGCGGTTCATAAACTCTTCATTTGATGCTGAGGGAAGGTAGTCACTATTGGCAGCTGCAAGATGAAAAAGTAGTTCTTAAAACAAATTTTATTTTTTTTGTCTCAAGCAACCTTTAACTTTCCAGAAATTTAGAAAATACAAACCATATTCTGTGTATTCCTGGAAACATTGAAGTTCGAGAGCCATTCTGTAATACATCATTCCCCTAACTAGCAATAGTAAAAGATTTTAAAATACATTAGCAATCACATAATCAAGTAAAAACTCCTACAACATTCTGATTGTTGTATATACCTGTCCTTGAAAGAGTCTGGCCTCTATAAGAAACCCATTCCCGGAGTTGCTCTGTCTTGTCTTTCTCAGAAGAAAATCGTTTCGGATCATTAACACGTTCGCAATAATTCGACCATTCCTCTGTATATAACAAAATCATTTTTTCTCAGTAAATTTCAAACTAGTTATAAAGACATACAAAAAAACACAAGGTAAGCAGCTCACCAGGATATATTCTCTGTAGGTAAAACAAGATAGATATTCCATCTTCGTTTTCTTTGTTCAGTTCTTCCTCTGAATAGAGAACATCTTCTTTGTAATAAGGAGTTAAGACACTAGACACAAATGTGAAAAAGAACAAATGTTACTTGGTTCCAAGAAATAATCACTTTGATTTACCATAGTTAAGCTAAAACATGTTACCTAAATGATAGCATGTCACGAACACGAGGAGCATCTGGCATATTCATGAACAAGGAATTTGCAAAGAATGTCATACGACGACGAGCTTCAAAACTTTGAGGGATGTTGATTGCAGATTCTTTAACAGTCACAAGTAACAAAAGTCTTACAACCTACAAAGTAAAGATTTGAATGAATGAGATCCAAAATCATAAGACATGGTTGATTGTTGTCTATACCTTTTCTCTCCAAGAGTCGTCCTGACCACCAAGATTTAGCTTTTCAAACCTTTGCTCCTTTTTTTCGTTTTCAATATCACCACTCTGATAATGAGCCCTCTCAAGGATCCTGTAGGTATAAAGACAAAACATGTTACCTGTTAGCAAAGTCTTTTGGACTCAGACCTTAGGATTGTTAAAACTAGAGAGAACAAAAGACACAAAGGAGCTTTTTCTTGAATAGAAAAAATTAGCCAAATTTTCACATATCAACGATCAAGACTTACTCGTTACCCTTAACCATAACATCCTGCGTGATGATCTCAATAATATCTTGGAGAACATTAATTATCTGAGACTTGTAAGTTTCATCTTCCGCATAATCACTCAGCTGTTAGCACGACCAGATTTCAATTAGTAGGAAGAATAATAAACTCACAAAAGAAAAGTAAGTATGGTATTGAAAGAGAATATTCACGTTACCAGGATTTTTAAGAACTTCTCTAGCTTATCACTGAGCAAAGGCATACCAGTCATCCGGAATGTACTTAAGAATCTATGTTGTTGAATGCTATCATCAATTTCAAAACAAATCTCCCTTACAATCCTATATAGAGTCAGGAGACAGTAGTCGTTTAGTTATAGTTAGTACTCTGATGCTGGGCGCAATCTAATAATGAAGGGATAAAGAAAATTTGTACCTTTTATCAGATTCATCTTCAAGAAGACCATATATTATGTCCCTCATAGATTCATAAGCTTCAACCACTGCGTAATACATATAGTATTCACTCTTAATCTTCTTGAATAAGTCAGCGTCGTCTTTTCCCTTGAAATCTTTAGCCATGTCCAATGCTATGGGAATCTGACACAAAAAGAGAACAGTTCATCAAGAAGAGAGGATGGATGGGGTAAAAATGTTACAGAGAGATCTGTATTAAATACTTTGCTAGCAAGCAAGAAAGGAGGCCATTGCACAACAGTAACATCTCCAGACGATAAAGGTACAAGTAGCAAATCTCTTTCCCTACACACCAACAAAGAACTCAAGTTTATGAACTAAACTTGGGAGATTAGTATGATAAGTTTATATCATAGAAAAAAGTGTTAAAACCTATCGCTGAGCAGATCTTCATCCCGCATAGTATATATGAACTTATTCCACATCTGTGAGAACCTCGCAATGTCATTTGGGTCCACTTGTTCATCCTAGCATTACTCAAATGTTACATATGTCACCCACAAAATGAAAATATTTGACGTATACTTTCTTCTCACTTAAAAATTATGTAGGCTTAATACCAAGTGCTTTCTCTTTGCACGGCCTGGAGTTGATGGTGTAAGCTTAGAACAAAAAGCAGATGGAACAAATCTAAATCTGGACCGCAACATTCCAAGTGTACGAATCTGCAAATGAAAAAAATGGACAAATTAACTAAAAATAATTTGCGGAATGTTGGGTTTTTGAATGTTTGCATAACAAAGTTTAAGGGGAAAAAAATTACCTCCCCAAGATGACTGAAAGCTCCATAAATCCCACCAAATAGAGTGGAGAATATGGCATACCATATTTGCGTATCCATAAAATAAACCTAAACATTGAATCGTGTTTCAGGGTATTAGAAATACACTTACTAATTTAATAATTACAAATTACTTACCAAGACAATCGGACCCCATATGGAGATAATGACACCAATGTTATGAGTGGCTGCATGTACGTATCAACAATGTTTTAGATTTCAAAAATGTTAATCGCAGTAAACAAGCATACTATGTGTAAGAATCACTACCATTTGGAAAAAACTCATGCCATTGATAATTTACGCCACTCATATCCCATATTAATTTCGTTGGTTTGACAAGTGGTAATATCTGTCCATGCAACATCAATAAAAGTACATGTTATAACTGCAACAAAAGATGCTTGTAGAAAGTTTTAGATGATAGTTTGGACTAAGTGTGGGTATTATTAAAAGGTAAACATTCACTAGTAGGAAAAATATGAGTTATAAAAGTGAAGTTAATTCACCTCCACATAGTAGCTGAATGCGAGCTTGCTAAGTAATAGCATGACCCAAAAGAAGGTATACCTAAGACAAGATGAATTGAATAAAAATTAATCATGGAAGCATAACAAAGCTGTAATCAATGTACTCACATAAATGGATAACATCATATTACTTACTTGAAAAGTGCAAACATCTCTTCATGCATTCCTCTGCCAACATACAGCTTTGGCTGAGCCCACCACATGATAAGTGTGATAATCCGCATATTTGACCGCTCCATGATTCTCCGTAGAGGTGGAAGTAGAAAAAACACAGCAGCAAAAATATTTGGCAAGACATATAAGGCAATAGCATAATTGTATAACGTCTGGTGAGGCCAACTATGAACCCAACTACTGAAGAACTTAATTAGTCCGGTTGGATTTTGCACCGACTTCGAGTAAGTAATTGGCAGTATGATGGCCCACATGGCTGCCATTAAAAATTTTGTGATGTACCGCAGAATCTGCGAAAACTTTAGGCTCTTCCAAGCACCAAAACTAAGAATCAGATCCAATGTTGCTGCATTTCATAAAAGAACAAATGATTATGTCAATGTGGTATGAATCAATGTTCAACAAATCGTTAGTTAAGCATTGTATAGATGACTAGCTCCTAGACAAATTATTGGAAGCCTAGCCGGATTGATGTTCTTTATTATTATACATTTCATCATTTTTAAAATATTGTTCAATTTTTTTTTTGGAAAACAAAATTGGTCAATTCTAAATTACGTTAATGGAATATAAAAAGAGATATTAATCAAAGATTTGTTTAAAAGCTCTTAAAATATATTAAACTTTTCAGTTCTAGTGGTTATACATTATATGGTTGCATATATCTACAATGATTCTAGACAGCCAAAATAGTTACTGCCACCACTTTATAAACGGAGCATGCTACCTTGTAGAAGATTGAGAAAAGCTGAAGTGATGAAAATGGTCAAGACATCTTTAAATACATCCTCCTCGAATATGGCAAGAATAGATCCTGTCGGGCTCCATGCAACTATTATCATAGTCTGAAAAAAATAGTGGAATTACTAATTTTATCAACAGAC
>JABAYD010015172.1:0-18409 GCA_014822095.1 Diplotaxis tenuifolia
ACCACTGTTAAGATATGGTCAATGAAAGGTACGAGTAAAAAAAATGCACACTTGAAAAGAACTTTCTATCTCTTTTGTATGATCTTATTCTTTGTCTGCCTTCAGAGTTTGGGACATATGTTAATAAGTCATCCACGTGGACGGATGCTCCATCAAAATTCCCAACAAAATTTGTACAATTCCCTGTAAGTATTTTTATTTTGCTTCGTCCTTGTAACAACTAGGGACATACATGTCTTGATGTAACATTACTTCTATGTGTAGGAATTTACATTTTCGGTTCATACAGATTTTGTTGATTGTAACCGTTGGTTTGGTGATTATATTCTTTCAAAGGTTAGTCCAGGAGTCAATAATGAATAAGATTATATTTCATTTGGTGTAATAAGCTATATATATCTGAATTTCAGAGTGTGGAGAATAAGATACTTTTGTGGGAACCTCAACTGAAAGTTAATTCTTCTAGAGAGGTTAGGATCACATTTCTACCCCATACACAACAGTCATTCGGTATAATTAAAAATATTAGAGATTAAAGTTCTTTTATGTTGCTGTTTTTGCAGGGTACTTCGGATGTTCTACTTAGATACCCTATTCCAAATTGTAATCTCTGGTTTATCAAGTTTTCTTGCGATTTATCTCTCAAGTCGCTATCAATAGGTGATGAGATCAGAAAGCTATAATATATCCTTGAAACTTTTCTTGTGAATTTTGTGAAAACATTCTTGATTGGTCATCAGGGAATAAGGAAGGCAAGCTTTATGTTTGGGATTTACGGAGTTGCCCTCCTGTTTTGGTTACAGTGTAAGTTTTTACTTTCGGATCCACACAATTTTTAATCTTCAACTTTGGTGTCTTTGTTGTATTCTTGATATTATTTCTCTGTTACTATATAGGTTATCACACAAGCTGTCAAACTCTTTGATCAGGCAAACCGCTATGTCCGTTGATGGAAGGTATATTCATCAATTTTGTGACTCAGCAATTATTCCAAACAAAAATGCAAAGCATTTGACTACTGACACACACTGTTTCTTTCTATGGCATTGTAGCACAATTCTTGCTGCCTCCCAGGACGGAACAATATTGCGTTGGGACGTGATTACCAAAGTGGCAGATTATCTATCAAGCACATAGTGCTGTGGAGGATTTCTTTCAGCTATGTGGTCCATGTTGATTCATTACCTCCATTTCAAAACTGCACTTTAAGTGTTGAAACATTTGTACTACATTGTGTCTTATATAGCCTTCTGTGTCAATACACAATGCTGCATCCAGGATCTTTATTGCAAGAACCACTCTCTTTCATAAGCTTTCTAGTCTTCAAAGCATTGTCCCAATCTTCATTAGCTGCATATACACTTGCCAAATTAACATAATTAACCGATTTCTTCGGTTCCATACTCGAGAAGCTGCGCTTCTGCTACTTCACTGAGTTGCACATTCCCATGTCGCCTGCACGCATCAAGAAAAGCTCCCCATGTTGATGAGCTAATGCCATTTTTACTTGTTAACAGTTCATAAGCATCTTCCAAGTCTCCCCAGCGTGCAAGCATATCCACCATGCAAGATAAGTGCTCGTCTCGTATACTTTGATGCCGTACTTGTTGATCATTGTGCTGAAGATCTTCCACCCAATCTCGGTTTCTCCTTTGTGGCTACAAGCAGAGAGGAGAGCAAGAAAGGTGACATCATTCGGTTTGATCCCTTCATGCTCCATTCTGTTGTAAAGATCAATTGCTTTCTGTATATTCCCATGTCTTCCATATCCTGAAATCAAAGAGGTCCATGATCTCACATCTTTCTCTCCCATCTCTTCAAAAGCAAGGTCTGCATCCTCAATGTCCCCAGACTTTGCATACATATCCATCAGAGAGTTGGGAGGATTCTGGTAAATATGAAATGGTTTGGAATACCTTAAACAAATAAATAAAACCGGTGTTAGTAGAGAAGTTCCTTGATTCTTTCAGATTTACAACCTGCAAACGATAAATCAGGTTCACTAATTCATTCAAGAAAAAAAAAGAATTTTTATTACATCATGCTCGTAGAGCTCACCTTCCAACTCTCATTAGTAGACCAGTGGTGTACAGATCAAGGTTGTGTATTGTAATAGATGCCAGCGGAGCAGCCCTAGAATACGAAGTACAAAAGTTTAGACATACATAAGAAACAACCCTATGCATCCATAATAAAATTCAATAATTGCTTTCAGAAAAACTCCAATAATTAAAAACCATTATACCGGTTTACGTATCAAAGAACGCTAATAGACGTGAAGCTTTATTTCCAACTGCTAGATAATGGATGCAGTAAAAGAAACTTACCAGGTTACACCTCCTTCACGGTGAGCACCACCACCTTCCTATCAACCGGATTATCTTCAAGCTCAAACGTTACCAATCAACCGTGGTTTTCTGTTTGGGAGTTTCTTGATAAACGAGGAGAAAAAGATCATTGTGGTTTTTGATAAATGCAACCGATTTTACAAGGCATATATCATTGATGAGGAGAGTGGTCAATTACTGCAGAAAAGTGGATCTCATTGAATCTCCATACTCACGGCTTTACACTCTTGTAACCAGTTATGTTCCAAGCTCTGTGCAGATCTGAAGCTAACAGGATTGTATTATCATCTCTCTTTTAATTATATGATCATGGATTTCTTGTACTCTCTTCAAACTCAATTGCTTTGTTACATAACATGATCATTCTCCACATTGACATATATATTTTCATTATATTTGTTTTAATTTGAACTTATCTTATACTACTATCTTGCTTTATTTTATTTTTTATTTTTTTTTTGAAAAAGGGCATTCTGCTTTCTTTTTTTTTGTTTTCTTTTTTTTTCTAACCCTCTCAGCTGTGGCTTCTTCTACTCTCTTCAAAAATCAAACTCACTTCACATATCTTCAAATTAAGATCTAAACCAAAGTTCCTCAAGTATCTTGTCTCATTTATTTGTGAATTCCTGTTTTTTTTTTGGTTTAATTCTTTAGGTTTTTGGATAAAGGTCCAGACATCTCATGTTTTACAATTTGATGAATGCACATCTGACAAAGTTATCCCTTCTATCATTACACTTGAGCTTATATAAAGAAGGCCCAATAAAAATGATAAGTTACGAGACGTTAATTCCTTAGGGCATTAGGGTTTCAGTGCCTTAAACAACAAATATAAGGATCAGAGATTCGCCAATAAGCATATTGAAAAAACAGAAGCATCACAACGAGGAAAGGAGGTTCTTGTGATCACGGGAGATATCAACCATCATCTGATCGACGTCAAATACTATGACTTTCACAACAAAACCTTAGATCCATCCAGAAAACGCAACGGTATACTTAATGTCTTTTATTGCAACGGTTTACTGCTATGTCTATTGGGAAACGTCAAACTTAGGCTTCTGGTTTGGAACCCGTATTGGGGTAAAACAAGATGGATCACATCCCCAACAAAACGTTCGAATGAAGTGTTTGCTTTTGGATACGACAAATCATGTGGTAGCCACAAAATCTTTAGGTCAAGCAGTGATGATCATGTGCACATGCACAAGGACATCTACCATTTGAGTACTGATTCATGGAGGATTCTTGATGCCACTTTTGACACCAATATATTAACTTATACTAAACCTAGCTTGTCGTTGAAGGGAAACACTTACTGGTATATCGAGTTACAAAATGGTTTCTTACACTGTTTTGATTTTACTAGAGAAAGGTTTGGACCGCATCTACCTCTACCATTTAACACGAGTTATGGATTTAATGAGTCTTTATCTTTGGTTAAAGAAGATAAGCTTGCACTGTTTTTAGAGCCTTGGGATATATATGAGATTCCTGTTTGGGTTACTAATAAGATTGAGCCTGACGTTGTGCCCTGGAGCATGTTCTTCAAAGTTGAAATGTTGAAACTCGATTGTGGTTATCTGTTTGGGAGTTTCTTGATTGATGAGGAGAAGAAGACCGTTGTGGTCTTTGATGATGGCAGTATCACATATTACAACAAAACATACATCAGTGATGGGGAGAGTGGTCATTTGAGAGAAGTGGAGAGCATAAAATCTTCACAATCACGACTTTACAATATTGTGAGCAATTATGTTCCAAGCTCTGTGCAAATCTAAGCTAACAGATCACATTTGCATGTTCTTTCAAACAATACTAAATTACAAGCTGTATCTCATCTCTCTTTTATTTTTATATGATCATGGCTTCTTCTACTCTCATCAAACTCGATTCCTTGGATTAAATTAGTGCAAACACATAACAAATTTTATTAATTCAAACTAACACATTTTTTATATTATATGGTATAAAATTAATTTTAAATGATATTAATATAGATACATAGTTCATTTTTACTATTGATATCTGTTAATAATATTTTATATTCATATTGGTTTTGATTATCGTATTTTTTATAACAAAAAAATTGACTCACTAATAACCAATTTATTTTTGTGGGATGTTGAATAGTTTTATAATTTTAAACATTCTTTTTTTCGAATATAATTTTAAACATTCAATGCAAAGTTTTTTATCAAAATATAAAGTTGTCAATATTTTTTCAAAATTTTATAATAAAACAAAATTCGAAACTAAAATACTTATGTATTTTATATGATACATAATTTATTTCAAAAAAAAATTAATATATATATATATATTATTAAATGAGACTTCATGTTTATATAATTTTGTAAATTATTTGTATTTTGTTATAACAAAAAATTTAAAGCCGTAGATCACAAAAACTTCTATGGGAAATTTTTAACAATTTTAGACATTTATTGTCATTTTTTAATTTGAAATATAAAAAATAAGGAAAAATCTAAAAAAATTATATATTTAATGTGGTTGTTTAATTTATTCTAAATAAGTTATTTTTTAAAAACAAATGATAGAGGATAGACAATTTTTTTATCAAATCTTTATTATTTAAAATCATTAACTATCATATATACTTTAAAAAAAATATACTTTAGTCACATTAGAAAATTCTGTTACTTTTATTTAAGAAAACGATGAAGAGCATTTATGATTAATTTAATAAAAAATCTATTCTATATTTAGATGAACCAACATATTTTTTATAGATTTTGAAAATGATTGTGGTGATGACACGTGGGTAAAAAAAATGTTGTAATATTTTTCTTTTAATATATAGGGAATATATATATATATATATATTGCATTGAGATAAAAAAAATTCAAAAGCTGATTGGTCGGTGTTGCATAAGCAAACCTACCCGCTACTCATTTGGAAGCTTATAGACTATTTATATTTTTATAATTAAATTAGGTATTTTATCCGCACATGCGGAGATAATTATATTTATTTTTAGTATGGCAAACTTGACTTTATTTGATTAGTAGTATTTAATTATGCATATTTCTGTTTTCTGTTTTTAATGATAGGAAATATAATTCTAATAATAATAAAATATAGTATATATGAATTATATTTTAACCAGCTATATTAGTTATATATGAATATTATGTTGATTTTTATTACATAAATAGATTATTAAAGTTATTTATTAAACTTTTTACAACGTTAGAAAAGGGGATACAATATAAAACTAAAGAACTTACGTTTCATTGCCGAACACTATAAAATATAACTATATAAAATGTAAAAAAATTACGTTTCAATGTTAAGCACGGGAAAATATACTTTATTAGAAAATTACTTTTCCGAGAAATTGCTAAAAACAGTTTTGGTAAGAGCATATATAAAAATTTGGTTAGTTTGAGATAAAATGTAGCAAAAATTAAAAACCAATTTATTGGAGGATATCAAATAGTAGACAATAATAGTTCATTAACATTGATATTAATTAAAAATAATCTAATTATTCATTAACGATATTGATATGTCCAACTTTTAAAGTGAGTCCTAAAAAATTAATTCAAAATCAGCATAATAAGTTATTATTTATATTTTAAAATTTTTTAAATCAAACATCGAATTAATTATAAATGACAACACTCACATCTGAGAAATATTTTTAAAAATATAATCAATTAAATGTTTTTGTTTGATTCTTATTTAATTATTAGTTTTATATCCTAATCTAAAAAAATTATAATAAAAAATAGATTTTCAACATAAGAATTATCATATTTTCTAAAAATATAATATTATTAATATAAATTCATTTAAATTATATATAATTTATTAGAAATATGATAAATAAGAAAAATTACCTAAAATCATGGAGAAAATACATAAGAATTAGCTTATTTTATAAAATATAATATTGTTAACATAAATTCGTTTTTATATATAATAAATTATATATAAAATTAATAAAACATGAAAATAGGTAAAATCACCTAAAATCAAAGAGAAGTTGAAAATCGGAATATTATAATATTATTAATATAAAATCATTTATATATAAAATTAATAAAAACATGAAAAATACCTTAAATCATAGAGAAATTGACAAATCAGCAAATTTATGTTTTAAATAATAGTATACATGTTATTCAAAACTGAGAGTTTGGTTTCATTAGTTTGATTCAAATCAAGTGAATTATTATTTTAATGTATAATTCATATTTTAGACTACTTATTTAGGTTTAGCAGTTGTAACATACTTAAAAAATTAAAAAAAAATCTAAACATTTGGGCGAAACAGAAAATAACAGTTAAATAACTGTTTTTGAAAGAAAAAAAAACACACAAGATACATACTTATGGAAGAGAGTTCATGCATTAACCATAACAGATACATGCATTATAAAACCAGATTGGTCATCCATAACCTGATCGCACCACTCAACTTTACCCCAAATCTCTCCTCCTTGACGTCTTTCCAGCGATATCTCTGCGCACCAAAGCATCTCTACTTCTCTTTTGTAAAAACTAAAAGCCAGTTCCCGACCGAAACATGTAGTGTCTGAGCAATATGGACGTCTTGCCTCAGCCAGCAACTTTTCCAAACTGTTCACTACTCCCCAGCACTTCTGCTTTGGAACAGTTAGCAAGAAGTCAAGTCATAGTAGTACAATACGTCATCAACAACGCACGGATTATTATCCCAGATCTTGGAGTTCAGAATATCGTATGTTTCCCATTTACTTTCTTTTGGCACGTAAACAAAACAATTTCGATTATAGGCCTGATCGTTTGTTTAACGCCGCTTTAGCCACCTGCGGCACAAAATATAACAGCAAACAAGAAGCAAATTGCAGATTTCAGTAGATTAGAAAGAGGAAGATAGACGCTGAGGAGAGAAGAAAGAGTCAAAAGGAGCCGCTGTTTTCTGTTGCGACTGCGGCGTTGCCGGATTCCTTTAACTTTTTTATAGCAGCGTTCTATTTTTTTACCTCAGCGATCAACGGGAACAGAATTAAGGAAGAAATTTTAGACACCGATAGCTGTCGCAGCGTTACTGAAACGAACAGGTCTTATACCTAATGTAAATCTTATTAGCCATCACCACTACACAACTATACTCCCACGGCTTAACTGGAACAATGTCTGTTTTTATCAACCCATGCTCCCACATCTGTGTTTCTGTATTGAACACCACCATCACCATTGACTTCATACTGCAATGGCCAAATACGTAAATCTTCCCGCCCAAAATGGCAGCAACTGTACAACCCATGGGTATAGGCATGTTGGGGAGGGTCTGCATCGTGTGATATCTACAATCAATGCTAAACCCACTCGACGATGTCCTCGTATCGTTCTTAGTCTCACCAAACGCATATATCCTCGAACCCATCGCCACAAAGCTTTCACATCTAGGAAAATCCAAATGCGAAGAGATAAGGACAAACATGCCAACGGTTGTTAGGGGTTTGCCGGCAATATAGTGAAACGTACAGATAGTTTTCGGTGCACCTCAACAGTGACCTTCTTTCGTATATCTCAGGGGATACAACGAGTGATTGGAAGTGCTTATAAACTAGCGAGAGTTTTGGATAGTTGCATCTTGGTTCTCAACCGATTGGTTACTCTGTTATTATTGATTTTTCATTTAATTAAATGACTGATTTTTTCTAAAAACCCATTAGAGAAACTGTGCACTTAGTTTCCAGTATTTTTTTTAACCACATTAGTTTCCAATATATCTTGAAGGTAGATTATTACATTTGTTTTTTGTGGAATACAATTTTTAACTAATTGATGTCAGAAAATATATGATATTTTAACTAATATAAAAACTCATTTAGGGGGTATTAAATCTAGAATTTGAAGTAATTTAATTTGTAATGAGTTTTTATTTTGTATGAATTGAAAAGTTTGAGATGATTTTTGTGAAACCAATCCAAAATCTCATCTAAAATCATTAGATTTGCCTTTTATTTTTTAACTTTCAAACTCTATCTTAAGACCATCTCCAATGTTTCTTATCCAAGACACATTTGTGTCTACCATTCTTATCTAGATTTACAGTAACTACATCAACTACTACAGCTTATCTTTTCTGACAAACATAGTTCTCTACAACATATTTTATCACCAGTTTGTCACATGACACCACAAAATCCATGCGCGTCTCTTCAATAAACTCTTCAACATCAGTTTGTAGACTATTAGAACATATGAACTCCTCAGCTCTTAATCTTTAAAGTCAATATCGGACTCGACTGTAATGATCGCAAAAGACCATGTAGCTTTCTCTGACCAATCTCGAATTTCCTTAGGCAATACAGTTGACATCTCTGAATTAGTGTGGGACTGCTCGCTTCTCCATCTGTCATCTCTATCCAGATGCTCTATCTATATGATCCATCCAAATAATCCATCCAAATTTTATGGAACGTTTGTTTCTCCATCCAGATGAACTATCTAAATGAGCCATCTAAATGAATTTTATGCTTGTTTCTTTTCACTATTTTTACCCTTATTTTGATTTAATGATATGTTTGATATTAATTTTAACTATACTAATTTTTATTATTTAGTCTAGAATATATATATATATATATATANATATATATATATATATATATATATATATATATATATATATATATATATATATATATATATATATACTAAAATTATTTTAGAATTTGCATTTTCAAATTTAGCGGAAAAAATGTTTTTGTGGTTTTGACGAAAAATCTATTTTGCGGGTTTAGTGGTAAAATGCATTTTAGCGAGAAAAATATTCTGACCGGAAGCACATTTTTCTTGTTTTAACGGGAAAACACAATTTTCGGTTTTGACGGGAAAACAATTTTTTCAGTTTTAGCGGGAAAATGTGTTTTTCGCTTTTGGCTGGAAAATGCGTTTTAAAACTTTTTCAGCGGAAACGCGTTTTTTTACGATTTTTGGCGGGAAACGTGTTTTTTTTTGTTTTGGCGTTTTTACGATTTTGGTAAAAAACGCATTTTACGGTTTTGGCGAAAACGGCATTTTTCAGTTTTGGCGGAAAAACGTGTTTTCGATTTTGGCGGGAAAAAAGTGTTTTTACGATTTTGGCGGTAAAATGTGTTTTCGGTTTTGGCGGGAGAATGTGTTTTTTTTTACGATTTTGGCGGAAATATGTGTTTTCGGTTTTGGCGGGAAAATGTGCTTTTTTTATTTTGATGGGAAAGCGCGTTTTTCGGTATTAGTTGAAAAACTCGGTTTTACGGTTTTGCCGAAAAATGTGTTTTTCGGGTTTGGCAAAAAAACACGTTTTTGTGGATCTTTTATTTTTTTCATGAGTGACATAATGATTATATGTTTAAATTTGTAATTTGTAAATTATATTAAGGTATAATAGACATTATACCATCTTGAATGATCAATCTCCATTCAAATAGTTCAAATTGGTTCATTCAAATAGACTTTAAAATTATGCCTAAAATTTCAAAATCGTTCAGATGAATTGTACTTTTAATGTTTAAATGAACAAAACTCTTATCTACATCCGGATGAGCCATATATAGTTTCAAAGTTTCTTTGTTTGTGTAAGAACAAGTTAATAAGAAGTTGCTTCTCTTATTAATCACTTGAGAAAATACCTCAAAACTCAAGCTCTCCTATAACAAACTCTAAAACTCTTAAGGTTACAACAAGTCTGCAACTCTTTATTTATAGGTCTTGTCAATAACCTAAACCCAATAGTAAAACACTTTCTAGATATTTCCTAATCTCTTAAACAACCAAAACAAACTAGGATTAGGATTACTTGTATTCCAAGTTTATTTCAAGCTTATTCCAACATTCTCCTCCTTAAGCTTGAAACTCCTTTGTGACAACTCTTTGACTCCAATCAAGCTCCTCATTTCTTAGTATCGTATTCTCCCCAGTCCTTTGGTCAAGATATCTGCTCTTTGTTCACTCCCTGCTATGTGTTGGACTTCAATGAGATGTTTATCAGCACATTCTCTTATAAAATGGTACCGTCGATGGATGTGCTTGGATCGTCCGTGAAACACCGGATTTTTCGTCAAGGCTATTGCAGATTTGTTGTCAATCAAGAGTACCACCTTCTCATATTCCTTTCCCATGATCTCGTCAAGCAAGTCTTGAAGCCAGATGGCTTGCTTTGCTGCCTCAGTTGCTGCCATAAACTCTGCTTCGCAAGAAGACAGTGCAACCGTGTCTTGTTTCTGAGGGCACCAAGTTATAGGTGAGTCTGAGAGATAGAAAACATTTCCAGTTGTGCTTCGGCCATCATCTTCGTCCACATTGTGACTTGCATCACTGTAACCAATCAACCTTGTGTCCTGAGTTCGTCTGAATTCCAATCCATGACTAAGTGTGCCTCGCAAATATCTTAAGATCTGTTTCATAGCTGCCGCATGTGATGTCTTTGGATCCTGCATATATTTATTCATAACACCAACAGAGAAACATAGGTCTGGTCGTGTATGCAATAGATATCTCAAACAGCCAATACATCTTCTATACTCTCTTTCGTCGATGCTTTGTTCCTCTTCTGCTTTAGACATCTTCAAGCTTGGATCCATTGGTACATGTACTGCATTACTTTCAAGCATTCCGGTTTCTTCTAAAATTTTCTTGTCATATCTCTCTTGACTTAATGTAATCCCTTCACCATGTTGATCAACCTCAATGCCTAGATAATATGTTAGCTTTCCCAAGTCATTCATTTCAAACTTCTCAGACATCTCCCTTTTGAACTCTGCAATCATTGTAGTGCTTGTAACGGTTATTAAAATATCATCAACATAAACTGCTAGAATAAGTAAGTGATCCTTCTCTGATCAGCGATACACTGCAGGCTCCTTAGAGCACTTCACAAACTTCAGTTCTCCTAGCACCTTGTTCAATTTCTCATTCCATGCTCTTGGTGCTTGACGTAAGCCGTAGAGAGCCTTCCTTAACTTGTATACCTTTCTTTCTTGTCCTGATACTTCAAAGCCTTTTGTTGGGAGACGAATACATCTTCTATCAAGTCACCATGTAAAAACGCCGTTTAACATCCAAATGGTGTACTTGCCATCCTCTTGATGCTGCTAAAGCCAGCAACAATCTCACCGTTTCAATCCTAGCTACAGGCGCAAACAATTCTTCAAAATCAATCCCATGTCTTTGTATGTAGCTTTTTGCTACTAACCGGGCTTTGAACTTGTTAATACTGCCATCTGCATTGCGTTTCACTTTGAAAATCCATTTAATTCCTATGGCTTTTGCACCTACTGGAAGCTCAACTAGGTCCCATGTTCTGTTCTTGACTATTGATTTGATCTCATCTTCACATGCGTCTCTCCATACCTTCTCTTTTCTGGCTTCAGCATAACTTCATGGCTCATCGTTCAAACTCAGTAGTAACCTCTCCCCTTCTAGTTCGGTCATCAAGATGTAATCGTCTAGGTACCCTGGTTTCTTTCCTTCCCTTTGTGACCTTCTTAACTCTGGCTCAGGTGTACCATCCGCATCACTTTCATCACTTTCTTTTTCTTGGTTTGTAGTATCATGACCTTCTACCCCTTCTTCTTAAGCTTTGGTAATACTAGAGAAATCATTGTTGATACCATGATTGCCAAACTCACCAATATCAATCTGCAGTGATCCAGATTCTCTGTTTTTGTCACAGATATTCCAGTCCCAACTCTTGTTCTCATCAAATACTACATCTCTACTTACCACCACTCTCCTATTCATTGGATCATATAATCTATATGCCTTTGACCCTGGTTTTGTCCCAAGATGTACTAGCATCCGAGACTTGTCGTCTAGCTTCTTGAGATGTTGAGACGGGATCTTTGCATATCCAATACATCCAAAGATCCAATGTTCAATATTTGGTTTCTTTCCCTTAAACAGCTCATACGCCGTCTTGTCCTTAATAACTCGAGTTGCAGCCCTGTTTATAATATATGTAGCATGCCTGACTGTTTCCCCCCAAAGGTAGTTTGGTAGTGTCATGTGTTTGAGCAGGCTTCTGGTCATGTCAAGAAGGGTTATGTTGCGCCTTTCTACTACACCATTTTGTTGAGGGGTGTAGGGTGTTGTCAAGTGTCTCGTTATTCCATGTTTTCGCAAAAACTTGTGAACTCTGAAGATACAAACTCTCCTCCTCTGTCTGTTCTAAAAGTTTTGATGGATACTCCTGTTTCTCTCTCCACATTAGCTTTGAAGACTTTGAATTTGTCAAATGCTTCTCGTTTCTCTGCAATAAGTATTGTCCACATATAGCGTGTGAAATCATCTATAAGGACAAAGATATACCGTCTTTTTGAGGGTGTGGGTGGTGTTATTGGACCACAAAGGTCTCCATGGATTAGACCAAGTGTCTGTTCAGCTCGAAAACTGGTGGATTGAGGGAAGGCATGTCTTGTTTGCTTCCCAAGTATGCAGGAAGAACATTTGATCTTTTCAATTTCGAATTTTGTCAATCCGTGAACTAGTTCCTTGCTTGCCATTGTGCGCATTGCTTCTCTCCCTATGTGACCCAACCTTGCGTGCCACTTTGTGAACTCACTCATAATAGAAGGCTGCAGACATCTCTCAGTGTTATCAATGGTGACTTTATATAAACGATTCCTTGATCGTTTTTCCGTAATGATAAGCTTTCCGTCTCTGTCTTTCAATGTAACAGTCATCTCTCAATCTCACATCACATCCAGCCTCTGTTGCTTGCCCTAGACTGATTATATTTCTTCTTAGATCAGGTATGTAGTACACATCGTTCAATATCTTATTCTCTCCATCTTTCAAATGAAACAGAATTTGACCTTTTCCTTTTATGTCAATTTTTGAATCATCTCCGAATCTCACTTTGCCGATGATAGTTTCATCAATTGACTTGAAGTACTTACGGTTTCCTGTCATATGATTGCTTTCCCCGTTGTCTAAGTATCACATCCTATCGTTGTCTGAGCTATTTGCAAAGTCTTGTGGGTTCACGTTTCTTTTGTTTAGGTAGACCACTTCATGCATCATGAGTTCTTCTGCTTCTGTTGTATCATTGCCCCTTTGTCTTGTTTCTGTTACCTCTTGTAACTTGAGGAGTCGGTCTGTACAAACAGAGGCAAAGTGACCCATCTTGTCACATCGGTAGCACATAATCTTTGCCATATAAAACGGTTCCTGATAATATCCCCCATTGTATCTTCCTTTACTTCTTCCTCTGCTATTATAGCGTCCACCATGTCCTCGTCCTCTGTAGTTGCTGTTGTAGTCGCGATTTGAGGACTGTGTTTGTTGTTGAGATTGTGCTGGTCGCTGAGCTTGTGCCTGTTGGTTCTGAGACTCTTTGGTTACAAACAAGAGTTTTCTTTGAGTCTCCTCTTCTTCTTCGTCTTTAATACGTTCCTCATAAGCTTTAAACCTTCCAATAATGATCTCAAATTTAGCGGTTTTGAGATCCACAAACTGTTCAACTGTTGCAACCATCTGAATATACTTGTTTATCTTCAATACTAATCTGATTCTGATTGTCCAAACCGCATAGTTTGCTTCTGTGAGAACCGGACAACTTATTTTAGAAGATCCTCCACCATCCTTCGTCTTGGAGATCACAATATCCCCCATAGTTTTGTTAGATCATTACCTAATCGCTCTGATACCAAATATAGTTTCAAAGTTTCTTTGTTTGTGTAAGAACAAGTTAATAAGAAGTTGCTTCTCTTATTAATCACATGAGAAAATAGCTCAAAACTCAAGCTCTCCTAAAACAAACTCTAAAACTCTTAAGATTGCAACAAATCTGCAACTCTTTATTTATAGGTCTTGTCAATAACCTAAACCCAATAGTAAAACACTTTCTAGATATTTCGTAATCTCTTAAAACAACCAAAACAAACTAGGATTAGGATTACTTGTATTCCAAGTTTATTTCAAGCTTATTCCAACACCATATGGATGGAAAAACGAACAACCCTATGAAAAATCAGAAATGAACTTCTCTGATGAAGCTTTTTAATCTCAAATTATGTCGCATCCACAAATAGATATATGTTGCTGCTTCAGATATGTTATGGAAACCCATAACAGCGAAGAGCTTCAGCACTTTATACGTTTTGTTCTAACACCAAATTATGTCATGTGAAGCTTCAGGGTTAGCTGCAATATATCTTCCTTTACTGTAAAGTTTCTATGTCCAATGCAACTGAATCTCTTTAGCATATAATCCACATACGCTCAGCCATTTTCTCAAACGTTGCTGAATGAAACATTCGCCTTGGTCTTCCAAAAATTTTCAAAAAGTTTCTATTCATATAGGCCTCTAAAAAAAATTTAAGTCCCCAAATCTTTTGAAAAAAAAAATTTGGTTAGAATTGTTAAAAAATTGCCTAAAGTCCCATGAATCTCAGAGACGGCCTGGAAAAACCGCAAGTTTTTACGTTTCTCTAGCTCCCATATGTGTCCCGCCTTTTGAGCTTGCTTCCCTACTCTGTGTTTGATCTTCTCTCCAAGACATAAACTCATCTATTCACTTTTCTTTTGAGAAATATTATGTTGAGGGTTATATTTATTGGCAAACTTAAATTCCTGATTTTTTTTTCAAAAATTTCATCGCACGTTTTAGTAAACTTCTTTGTTCTCCAACTATTTTCTTTTCCATTTTTTTTTGCAAACGCATTGTTTTCTTCTCTACGTTTTATCTATCACCAAAGACCGTGTAATTTGTGATTGATTTATCAAAAGCAAGAACCAGTTCACGTTCTCAAAAAAGATACAGTAAGTGCTTCATTGAAGCACTTGGAACTCCCACGTGTTCCAGTAAGTGCTTCAAAAGGATACAGAAAGTGCTTCATCGCTCTACAATAGCAATCAATCCCACGTGTTCTTGCGATTCCAACTCTCCTAAGTTGAGTTTCATGTCGGTTTTTTTTTTAAATCTAAAAAAATTATTACAAAATTTTAGATTATACATAGTTTAGCTATTTATTTCTTAAATAGAAAATAAAATTAGAATTTCTGAATGTTTGTAAAATTTTGAAATTTTTAAAATTTATTAATATTTTTAATTAAAATCAACAAAATTTTGGTATTAAAATGGGCATAGTTTCAAAAATTTGTATATTAAAATGAGAAAATAATTATTTGAATAATAAATTGGGTAGCCAAAAACAATTGGATATTAAAAAACTTAATGAAATTAACTATCTTCGAACTCATTTTCTTTATTATAATATCAACCTAATTTACAGTATTTTTTGGTAAAGAAACAGAGATGAAAAAACTACCAAACAAAATATTAAGTTCAGTTTAGATCCACTTTTGTTAAGCTGTGTTTAAGTAATTTCAGATAATTTAAGTAAAAATACCAAATAATTCAGGTTGTTTAAATAATCTTAGATAGATAAAAATATTAAGGTAATACATTTTTGCAGGTAATTCAATTTTTATGAGTCTAAATTTTTAAAAATGTGTTTTTGTCAACAATTTTTAAAAAAGTGTTTATAAATTTTACTGTTTTTAAGATGGTTACTAGTTAGATATTTATTTTCCGTTTAGCAAACATGCCTTAATTCTAAGCACTACTTAATATCCAGAACATTGGCATTGGGCCTAAATAAGATGATCGTCCTTTAAATTCTGATTAAATTGGCTGTCATTAATTAGGGTTTTGTGGTTTTAATAACAACTAGGTGGTTATCCGCGCTTATGCGCGGAGTGAAATAACTAATTAGATTATTAATTTTTTTCGCATTTCAAATTTTTAGAATAAAAACTTTAAATTTGATTTGGATATTTATAAATTTCGGTGTGAATTTGGTTTGGATTTTGTCGGATCGTAGCAGGTTCAGTTCGAGTTCGAGCTCGGATACCCATTTTAATTATATTTATTAACAAAAATTCAAATACATACGTAAATCCTCAAAATAAAAAAAATATAAAACATAAAAATTGAATATTGTAAGACCAAATACTCAAATTTACATAAAAATATTCAAATTAACTATATGATGAAAAAGGTATTTTCGGTATTCCGAACATTTTTTGTTAATTTTAAATATTTACTTGTGATTATTTGATAATTGATATTTTGAATATTTATATATATATATATGTAAAAATAATTATTATATTTAAATATATAATTGTGATGTGGATATTTTAGGTATCAAAACATTTCAATTTGGATCAGATTCAGATCTTGTTATTCGAATATTAAAATGTTAGATTTATTTAAGTACTTAATCAGTTTTAGTTTGTGTTTACTATTACTTTTAAATCAAGTTTGGTTGAGTTTCCCAGATATATATATCTGAACTTACTTTCTTCCACAAATATCATGAAAAATAAAATAAGTGTAAAACAAATATATATATATATATAATTATTGAACCATACTTTAAAAATATCAATAAAAATTGTTGGGCATGGTGTCATTATTGTTAGGCATGTTCGATAATTAACGTAGTCTATAACTAATAACTTGTATTTTCTTATAATATTATTTAGTAAATATTATAAAAACACGATACAATCGAGTGAAAGAAAGTTATGGTAGCATAAAAAATAATGTGATCTTTACTTGGAACATGCATTGTGTTTTTCAATTGATTTAGTGAATTTTTTTTAATGTTATTTCAATATCTGTTTTTTTTCTATCAATTTTGATTTTGTTTTAAATTCTTGGTCTGATATGAAAACCTTGTACAGAAAAGTAATATTTGGTAAAATAAAGATAATAAATATTCAATTTTGTGTATATTGTTTTTCACTCTAGTTTTTTTAATTCATAACTAATCACAATTATTTGTTACTTCAGTACACATAATCTTCAATTATAGCCAAGTTGAGAGACGTGCAAAACTTATTTTTAAAACTATTATCATCCCAACATTTTAGTTGATGCAAATTTTAATGATTTTGTACTTTTTAAAACAATGATATTTTCGTAGTTACACAGAGATAATTTCAATTCACTAATGCATAAGTCACAAATGTATAAATTAAAAATAAATTAATTTAAAATTTATTGTTTAAACACATTAAATTATGAATTAAGAAAATTAGTGTGTGAATGCATTAATTGCTAAATCATTGTTAGACTGACATGTGTCAACGCATTTATTACAATACTTCTCAAATAATATATAGGGGATCTATCGACAATCCTTTGGGAAAAAAAGCAACCAAAGAAGAGTTTGATCTTAACTTATGTTAGTAACTATCTAGTGGTTGACTTAGTCATTATCTTTTTATGTTATAGTTATCCTTATCTATAAAGAATAGTGTTTATATCTTTCTCATATGACGGTCTATACCTTGTATAAATAGAGAGACATGAATGAAAATAAGAATATACCTTACACAACACGTTATCAGCACGATAGTCCTTACCCTAAAAGCTAGAAACCAAAAACCCTAATCTGCCACTGAACTTCAAAGAGGTGTTTCTCTCAAACCATGAGGATCCAGAAAACGATCAAGATATCAAATCGAATCTCTCGACGAGAAGAATCCGTCGGCGCAAGCGTCTTGTCAATCTGACCATCGACGCATCCTCACGTCCAGTTTTAGTGTGCGCCGCACATCCACATAAAACACTAATTCCGGGGCAACTTCAAACCAGTCGTTCTCTCAAATCATGTGGACCCAAAAAATGAGTAAGATATCAAATCGAAGCCCTCGCTGAGCCTAATCAGTTTCCGCTAACCACTTGACGATACGATATTTGACGCACCATCTTAGTGTGATCCTTTTGTCGACGGATGCTTCTATTCCGCACGCTCAGCTACAGAACACGTACCGACTGTCCGAGAAGCGTTCTGACCAGCCGATAGACGATCCGACTGCGTTCACCAACCAGGCCTTCGATAAGTGATCCGTTCCAGTTCATGTTCCTTTTTTGGTGGTCCGATCTCAACCCTACAAAATAAAAGGTAAAATCCGAAACCATTAAAGAACCCACATCGAATTTTGATTGATTGATAAAGGTTTAAGACCATTAAAATTTTGATGAACACTAAATCTAGGATAATAGAAACCCTAAATTATGGAACTAGGTTTTGGTTAGAAT
>JABAYD010015192.1:584-20187 GCA_014822095.1 Diplotaxis tenuifolia
CTAAAAATTGAAGGTTAAAATGGTGTATTTGTACGGTGGAGGTTTTTTTGGAAAGTTGATGGTTATTTTGTCAATTTTACCTATTTGACTAGTAGAAATGTTAGTATTTGTATTGAGATAAAGAGGTTCAGCGAAGATCTTAAGAAGGTTCCCCGCAAAAAGCTTCTGGTTTTGAGGTTTTCATCATTGTACGCTCCTGGGATTGGCATCGAGGACCTATCTATCCTTAATGATCCGTATATGTTCTGTAAGACGATGCAATCTGAGAATTGAGCATGTGTGTTTTGCAGTCTGGTAAGAAACCATTCAATAGATCACATACAGCATACACAGTACGATATATGATAGAGATGAACATGGTCAAAAACTAAAGTTCATGGATTTCTGTGATCATTAAGCTTAGAAGCTCTTACAACATTAAGCCCCACATGTTTTTACATTTACCAGATTTTGGGGGTAAATCTCGAACCAAAAGAAATCAGAAAATGGTACGCTTATTGTATTCTTTTCATCATCTTTTTTTTTTCTTTTGTCCATTCAACTAATTTTGTTGTTACACGTAGCAACAATAATAATAGTAGTAATAGTTACAAAGAGGGGGGTTTTAATAGGGATTTCTTTTTGATGTTGCTGAGCTCCCACTTCGATTGAACTCCACAAGCTTTTCCCTAACCCGACAATCTTTTCTTTCCTCTCATCAACGTAAAACCAACATTAAAAAAAAAAAAAAGCAAAAGAAGAAAAATGGTAATCCCCCACACCAAATTGGCTCTTTGAACCAAAGGTGATATGGCATCAGCTTCTGTCTAAAATATATCTTTACATCAAACTTTCACTTGTGCTCCCTCTGTTGCTTATATTTAGACCTTGTAGCCGCTTCAGACTTCGCATTAGTTGTGTAAACGATGGCCTTAAATGCGGTTCCCTATACACAAATACATAATCTCACATCTTAACTTAGTCCAAATGCTTCATAAATGTTGGATTCATACTTACATACAGCTTACTTGCCAGATTTTTAAGGATCTTTTTGAGTAAGGAAGTGGGACTTACATTTGCCAACAGTCACGGATTATCTGTGCAACGGTTGGATCAATATCATCTGGGATTTCAAGCCGTCGATTCTGGAATCCCACAGCTCCAACGACTTGCATCGGGTTTAAACCTTTCCAAGGGATCCGTGAAGTAGCTAGTTCCCACAATATAACACCAAAGCTGTATACATCACATCTGCGCAAGCAAGTACACCAATCAAATACTTCTATACTAAAATGTAAAAGATCCTCATCATAGCTCTGTAATTTCACTTACTTCTCGTTAGCTGGTTCATTCCTCAACACTTCTGGAGCCATCCACTCGGGCTGCACAGCCATTAGCACAACATTTTATCAAGTAAGTTACCATGTTTAACTCTGCCACACAGATTTTAATATTACGAGAAATAAGGAATGGTTCTATTTGAGTTATAACTGACCGTTCCTGCAGTTGATTTTGAAGACAAATAAGTGTGGTGTTTCATGCGCGACAATCCAAAGTCACAAACCTTGACGACCCAATTTTTATCAACAAGAAGGTTCGGAGATTTTAAATCCCTATGTACAACTGTCGGGTGGCTGGTGTGCAAATAGTTCATACCCTTTGCCTGCAATACGATCAGATAGAGAGCAATTGTCAGATGAATTTGGCTATATTGCAGTAACTTCTAGACTCTTCAATTCAACCAATGAAAGCCATGCATACCACATCAAGTGCCATCCGCATTCGTCTCTTCTCATCAAGCTGATGATTTGGTCGATGGAGTAATCTATACAAACTCCCCCTGCATAGTATCATGAACGTCTACCAATTAAGTCGAGAAGAATAATGCTAAAACTACTAATAAGAGAGAACATCATGATTAGAAAAGGACGACTTCATGGATAAAAGAGAACAAGAAATCAAACTAGCAGACCAAGTGATCAACTCACGAATTGTAAAAGAAGAGCATGGGGATTAACCTGGGTAGGAACTCTGTCAGGATAGAGAAATTTGGCGGCCGAGTAACTGCTCCCATGAAAAGAACAACGTTTGGATGCCGCAACCTCAACATTATTTCAATCTACCACAACAAAATAGAAACATTCATAGTGCGATTAAACAGACTGCAAGTAATTCTATAGAATTAGAGATGTCTATGAATAAATGATTTGGAGTTACTTCAGATTTGAACTGTGTCAATGCATCACCAGAGAAATCTTGATCCAAAAATTTCTTAACAGCCACTTCCTGAAATAAAAAGCAAACTCAGTCCAAGAAATCCATGTATAAGACACAGCAACCTCCTTCATCAGAAACCACATCATTTCAAGAATCAGTGAATTAAAAACTCAAAACATAACTTACAGTTCCATTCCACTCTGCACGGTAAACTTCTCCATATGAACCTGCAACAAGCAACACAACACAGAGAAGCGGCACATTAGATCTTGCAGTTCGGAAGTATCAAGCTTCATCAAAAGTTTCTCACGGATATAACACTTCAGTAACAAGTTGCCAGCTTCTAGGGAAATCTACCATTTGATAGACCAAACATTACCTATACCAATCCGCTCGCCAATCTGAAGATCTTCCCACATGATTTCCCATTTTGCAGCCTCGCCGAGAAATGGATTAATTCCTTGGTCATGTCTATCACAAACAGAGGGCTCCCCATCAGTAGTGCTGGTCTCATTCTTTTCCGGTGAAGAAACTTTACCCATATTATCCACATCAAAGTTTCTCCCCATCAAAAAATCTACCTCCCCTGGTTGTTGGTAAGTCTCAGCTGTTCACCAATTTGTTGTCATTGTAAAGTTACTTAAAGGCACTAACCTTACTGCGAAGATAATATTATACAGCAGACATAAATTAGCTGGTTATCCCTTACCTGAGGTGCAAGCAGCTGGTAGTTGCAGTGCTGCGGGGCTCCTTTCAGATTCTTTAATTTGTTCAGCTAATTGATCTCCGAACTATTCAGTGCATGCAAATACATAAAGACTTAAGAATCTTAAGATAGATCAAGTGGCAGGTGCAAAGCATTAAAAAAACTATTATTAAGTGGAAGGATGTGTATCCTAAGATTACCTTTTCTGGGTAGCATGGAACAGCAGAATTGCTACTTTCTTGCCGAAGTTCTTGAAGCAAACTCTTGTCCCTCAAGTTCTGTGGATTGACATCCATAAACAAATCTGGGGGAGGAGGACAAACTTCGAGACATTCTTAACTTTTACTTTCTGTGCACTCGTCGGTTTCCCAGAAAATGGCGGCAAGTTTTCACCAGATATCTGCTGTGTTTGCATTAGCTTTCCAAAGTCATGCTCAAACCTCTCCGTTTGATGTTTTTCAACAGCAAATCTGTCACTGTTTTCTTCATGGTTTCCAGTGAATAAGTTTGCCACCATACCAGAAGGCTTGGACTCTGTTTTCTCGAGAACTGAAAATACTGGCGTTTCAGCCTCTTTCTCAAGTACAGGGCAAGAAGGTTGCAACAGATCATCAGGAAATACTCTCGTATCGGTGCAAGCAACTGGAAGAAAACTGCTTGGAACCTCGGCAGGAATTAGAGCACCCGGAGCACCCATTAAATCAATAATGTATTCACTGCAAGAGAAGAATGAATTAGGACTCTGCAAAAGTCACTACCGTCAAATACAAACTGAGCCTAATATCAGGAATCTAGACTATGAGCAGACGGCAGCTGATTAGATCAGTGAAAGGAATACCATTTGTCATCTAGTTTAATCAAATTCACAGCCCCATCATCAGTTCCAGTGTAATAGCTGCCTTTAACCAGCATACACGGGAGATTAATCCTATCAGCAAGCACCTAGAAACAAGAAGAAGGAACTATTTAGATTCACCATTCATCTTCTAGCAACGAACAAAAAGAGAACTCATAGATGGAATGAATCTCCCACTAGAAGCCCAAAATAGAATAACTAAAGGTCCACGACCAAAGCTAGAAACTAAGTAAAAACGTGTTGTTAACTAGTTATAAACCTTGAAAAGCAAAGCCCTGTGACGTGCAAGACCAAAATTAACTCGTCCAAGTGGAATAACAGTAGTGCTCAAAGAATTCCTCAGCTCATAGCTTCGATGCATCCACTTTCTCAATGCCTCATCAGCATTTTCGACGCGTCCACCCATCTGCTCTACAACTATATTTGCAATTTTCTGAGTTAGATCACTTGACACCTGACCACGCGCAAAGTCTGGACATTCCAAAGACAAAGCGAATGCTCTCCTCTCCAGCTCTTGCAGTTCAGGATCAATCAATCGGTTAACCAAAATAACCTCATAATCAACATTGTCTGAAATCGAAATCGCTTGAAGATCCACGAGAAGAGGCATCTTCCCTTGTGAAAGAGAATTGGATGTGATTCCATATACATCGTAGAAACCATCCCTGACTTTCTGGTCATAGTTAATAACCTTATGCCCCTACAAAAAGAAACCACCAGCATGATAAGCCTAAGTAGCAGTGATCAATTACAGCAAAATCTTAATTCCTCTAAACTACTGATAACTGAATGATCAGATTCCCTAAACTCCAACCTCCACATGATTCCCTAAATCCTACTTCCTCTAAGCCAATGATAATCAAACGATCTCTAAACCCTAAACTAGTCAAATACACAGTGTATACCCAATAACGAAGCGATAGAAAGTCAACGGCGGAATCTGCGTCGGTGACAGGAGCCGAAACGCCGAGGCTAATCCTCTTAGCAGCATCAAGCTGAGCCGTATCTGCATTCTCTCTCGGATCAGGATCAGACACGCTGATCGCCATAGCTAACTGGACTTGATACTCTTCCTCCATCAAATTGAAATCGACACCATCCACAGCCGCCGCATCGCGCCCCGCCGGCTCAAACGGTTCCAGTCTCGGCATTGCGGCGGAGGCGTTACCGAATCCAGACGAAGAGACGGACGAAGTAGAAGCGGGGCTAGGGCTAGAGCTAGGAATAGGGCTAGGATCGATGATCGTCGGTCTAGTCGAATCGTCTAGCCGGTGGTGGTCTCCGAATCCGCCGCTACTTCCTCCGATGTGGAGCTTCCGGAGAAGATGCTTCATCTTCGACATCGATCGTCAACGACGGAGTGATCTCTTCTTCTTTCTCTCTCTCTCTCTAAAAACCTCCAGTTTATCTCTCTAGAGATGAAGCTTCCTTCGCTTAGTTTTTTTTTCCTGTGAAATTAAAATAATTGTAAACGTCCAATAAGAAAACAAGGAAATGAAACGAATACTTCCACAGATAAATAATAAAATAAATGGATAAATACTAGAGCTTAGCGTGCGCCGACATCTTCGAAAGTAAGTAGGATTCGATTAAAATGCGCACTGGCGTGACTATTTTACTAAAGCCACCTCTACTTGGTTAGAATAGCCTTGACTATTTTACTACAACTCCAAACTATCTTAAAACTGATATAAATGAGAATTTTTAAATGTCATTTTAGGCACATAAGCTCTCTTTTTTGTTTATAATTTCTCATTTTCGAAGTTTTTTTACTCGAAATAGAAGAAAGTCATTTATGTATATAAACCATGAGAAAAGAATGATAAATTATTCTGCAGTTGAATTGTTTACAGGCTATCATGTCTTCTCTTTATACCAAGTTATTTTATTTGACTAAATCTGATTTCAGAAATTTAGTTGGTTAAGTGTTTTATTTAGTTCTCTCTATATATAGAGGCTGATCTTTAATTTGTATTGGTTCTATGAGCTGGGATACAGTATAATTGTGTGACTTTTTTCATGTCATGGCTCTGTAGATTCGTTACCAAACACATAAACTACATGGAATGCAGAGTCCTAACGTAATCATTAGGAAGTAGGAGTAATGTCTAAATGCAGTCCAATTTTTCTGATCCACAAAACTTGAACATTTTCTCCTTTAAATTTGATTGTGAAAGTCAAACTGGAGAAAAATAAAATTATTTCAAGCATGGTCTTAACTTTATCTTTGAAAAAAAGAATCTGAATAATTCAATTAAAATAGCAACAGACAGTTACGAAATGGAAATGTCAGAGTTCATAGAATCATAGACCTTCAAAGAAACGCAAATGGTCTTCGAATGTCTCAGCATGCCTGATCTTAGTGATTGACAAATCATCTTCAACCTGCAGAATAAGAGCAAAAAGCAACCATCAAATGATTAAAATTCACATCATGAAAATTAAACTTAGATCTTTAATTCTACTGTGATTTCTCCATAAAAGAAAAAGAACAAGAATATGTGTTTTTAACCCAGTATTCTGGAGGACGCATTATAAGTGGAAGCCATGCTCATACAGTATGCACCAGCATCACGAACGATTAGACCAAGTAAGTGGCGGAGGCAGAATTTCATTCTAGAGGGGTCAATTTGATAACAAATATATTTTGCTAGGGCCAATAAGCCAAATTCATTTGATTTTTCTTTGGGAATGCAAGTAAAGATTTGTTTTTGCAAAGATTGACATGGGTCAATTGACTACTCTCATTATACACATAGAATTAACTCATCAAATTCCACATACTTGAGAGCTTTCAAATAGAGTCAGATCGTTAACTTACCTTTGGAGGAGTAGGAAGCTCTCTATCTTTTCCCATGAATCTAAACATTAAACTAACGTCTATCTCTTTATGTTGACTAACATTTCCTTTCCCCCTTCACTGGAGATCTGCATTCTCTAGCTTTTAGATATTGTATGAGTTATGTTTAATTATGTATATCTTTATATAGGATCTATGAGTTATGATATCTCCTAAACGAAGATGAAACAATACTAAATAGATAAGATTCGCATTAGATTGAGGTTAATGATATGATAGCCAGTAAAGTTTTTTGTTTATAGAAAAATATTGTGTACTCTTATCAAAGAACTAGAACAACAAGTGTACAAAAGTTTAAAGGCCATGGTTATTTAGAAGAAAAAACTTTATATGAGGCCCATACATTTTATGCCCAGAAAGTGTCTTCTTTGTCCTAAAGCCCACTCCACGGATGGAAATTTGTAAAGCGTAAGATAATGTTTGGACATTGACTATAGTTAAAGGCTTAAAGCTATTGAATCGGAGTTTAGTGTACTAATCTTGGGAATTGAGAACTCGAAAATTAAGGATTAACATCATTGAAATCAAAGCGGCATTACCGATGAGGCAGGAAGTAAGTACTTATTGACTTGGGATTTACTCTCTCTCTGAACAAAATGGCTTATTCTAATCATACCAACTTTCGGATCCCCTAAAATTAATCCAATATCTGCACTCATTTAATTTCACCCTCTTTTTATAAACCTGCACTGACTTAAATTCAAACTTATTTAAATGCGTGCACTCCTATATTAAGAAAAAAGTTAACTGCTCCCACTACCTGTCGGTGGATTTTATTTTATGTTTTTGTTTATTTTATTACACCAAAATGTTACTCTTCTGCCCCATCATTCCTCATTTAAATTTAGAGGGACATCTTATTTTCTCAAAAATATCTCAATACAATTATTCAAATTTTACTGGATTCTGTATACACAAAAACTTAGATTGTATTTTACTTGGAGCAACTTTGTATAGTACAATAAATTATTAATGATTTCTTACCGCCCAATAAAGATTTCACAGACTTGGCATGGAAGTCATGAACATTCACAACAACGTAAGAAAAATAACTGAAAACCAAAAAAAAAAACAATAAAAAAAGAATTATGTAATTAATGATATCAAATTTAAAGCTATTAAGATTCCATCAAACACAAGTGTTGTCTCTCTCTCTCTCTGTCACTATCTTTTGTCTGCTGCTCAGATCTGTCCAGAGGAGAAAGAAACGGAGAAGAAGAAGATGACCGACCGAGTCTTCCCAGCTTCCAAGCCAGCAACCGCCACTAACGGAGTTCCACCAGCACCTCCTCCAGCTCCACCTGCCGTTAACGGTAACGGAACAGCAAACGGTATAGCTAACCAAAAACCTCCTCAAGTCTACATTCCCGCTAACCGGCCGGTTTACCGTCCGCAGCCATACAGTCGCCACCACCACCACCAATCACGACCAAGCTGCAAACGAGTCTGCTGCTGTTGCTGTTTCTGGTCGATTCTGATCTTCCTCCTCCTCGCTCTCATGGCGGCAATCGCCGCCACCGCCGTCTACGTGATCTACCACCCTCGTCCTCCGTCGTTCTCCGTACCGTCGCTTCGTATCAGCCGCGTTAACCTAACCACCGCGTCAGATACTTCCGTCTCTCACCTCTCTTCCTTCTTCAACTTCACTCTCCTCTCGGAGAATCCCAACAGCCACCTCACCTTCTCATACGAGCCCTTCACCGTCACCGTTAAATCGGCTAAGTCCGGCGAGACGCTGGCGAACGGAACGGTTCCTGCTTTCTTTAGTGGTAATAAGAATAAGACTTCGTTTCGCGGCGTGGTAGCGACGTCTACGGCGGCGCGTGAGCTGGATCCGGAGGAAGCTAGGCATTTGAAGGCGGATCTGACGCGGGCGCGTGTGGGGTTGGAGATAGAGATGAGGACGAAGGTGAAGATGCAAATGGGGAGGGTGAAGAGTGAAGGAGTAGAGATCAAGGTGACGTGTCAAGGATTCGAAGGGACAGTACCTAAAGGTAAAACTCCGACCGTAGCAACTTCGAAGAGAACTAAGTGTAAGTCTGATCTTAGCGTCAAGATCTGGAAATGGAGTTTTTAAATTTCAGAATTACAATTTTTATTTTTGGTTTCTTATGGATTTGTATCACTTTTGGAATGTAACCAAAAGAAGATTTGTTTCTACTCAGTTTTTAGTTCCGAATTTGCAGACAAGAGTCAGTGAGAATTCACAGCTTCTAAAACCTTTCTTGGTTTTTTTTTTTTTTTTTTTGTTTTGTTTTTGTTGTTGGGAGTTTCTTATTTAAATTATAAATGTAATATAAGGAAAATTGAGTACTAAATAGTTGGTGATGGCGGTGACTGTATTAGTTGAGAACAACCAAAAACATAGCATTAAAGTAAGATCATATACATTTTATACGAACACAGACAGATCCTTAAAAATGTAAGAAGAAAGGGACAATAGTATTGAAGAACGCAATGGAAGAAATGTGTTAAATATAAGATGTTGAGCCATCTGATCTACATCATCAAGAGAACGTGCATTGTCGCTGTAATTTTCTTTCACTTCGAGTTCCATCTTCCATGATGTAAAAGTAAATCACACACAGTAAAAATAATATTTCACCATATTAACGGAAGGTGGGGATATATTTTCAGAGAATAAACTATTTGACCTGGCAGCTGCATGTTATATATTAAATCCAGACTCTATTCATAAATTGTACAGTATGTAGTTTAATATATTCAAATGTTATCTCATAACATCAACATGTGCACTAAAGGCTTGTAGTTTATGCCATACCAACAAAATAATCATTATTTCATAAAAAGTTAATATATGTAGTTGTCAACAAATAATTAATACTTCAAAAAAAAAAAGGCCCGAGAGAAAAGAAACTGATAGAATAAGACCAGGCCCAAACCGAACCTAATGTCTGAAGCCCATGAAAATGAAATTCTAAGCCCAAGTGCACAACACATCGTCCGAAAGCTTTTCTTTTTTTTTTTTTATTCTCTGTTGGTCTCTCCGACATATTAATATGGTCTCCCAACACATCGTACCGTTTCATCATTAATCACATGGCGGAGAAGCTGGAGCCGGCGAAGGTGTTGTACTGTGGAGTTTCCTCTCTTCCAGCGGAATACTGCGAGTTAGGTCCAGATTTCGGGAGATGTAAGCCATGGCTCATTGGCAACGCCCCAGATCTCTATCCTGACCTCATCAAAGGTAACCCCCACACAAACCCTAATTTTAATAAGTTTCACTCCTAGGAACTCGTTTGATCTAGATTGTGTTGGAAGCAATCTCTAAGAAATTCTCACACTTTGTTTTTAACTTAATTCATGTACTTATTGACATAATATTGATTTATGGCACTGTTCTAAAAATCTGACATTGACTTTTAAATCTGATTTTACGCCTTACTAATAATAGTTGATGATGTGAATTATTGTTAATTGTGTGCTCAGAAGCTAATGAGAAGGCAACAGATAATGTTTCTGACAAACTTCAGTCTGTGGGAATCTCTTCTTCAGGTGGCGCTGATGCTGCACCCTCTTCATCTCAGACTGGTATGTAAACATTTCACATTTTCAAGTATACTTAAGACTGTGAAAATGTGCTTAGTACATGTACATTAATGCTATTGCACATCGCTATTTCGAACTATATAATAGTTTGCTTAATGGCTGGAAACATGTGTAGTGTTTTCATTGTTACTTTAGTTTGTTTCTGGAATTATTAAACGAAATTTCCAAAAAGTCATTTCCTTAATATTGGTGGCTATAGTCTATGTTTTCAACGCATGCACCTACTTTTTTTTGTTTTTTTGGCACGATGCAAGCAATTACATTTGTTTTGTTTGTTCAGTCCAACGTACGTAGTAAAGTTCTGACGAAACACCAAAAAAAAACTCATAATTTGCTGCTAAAAGGCACCGCTATTCATTATCTCCTCTGGGTGAATGTTGTTACATGTCCATACCGACAACCATCGAAGTTGTCCGAACCCGAAATTTGTATAATGAATAAAAATTGTATTAAGCCAAAACGTTCTTACAGCTAGTGTGACTACAATTAGAATACGATGACATTAAATCAATATAAACTAGTAGTCTCTTCTTAAGTGTACATCAACTACCAAGCGAAAAAGTCTTCTAACTAACTTGTTTCCTGATCTCTGAATAGTAACCAACCTCTATTTTTCATATTTTTTCAGTGAGTTTTGCCAAATTTGTTGCTGGAACTGGTCCATTAAGCACATGTTTTTGAAAACTATTCAATAGAAACTAGAAATGTTTGTTTCAAATTCAGCAAATGTATACCAGAAGAACGGTTAAGGTTTAGAACCCAATAAATTAATAATGCCACCAGAAACTAAGCCCGTCGATATTATTAGGTTTGTTTGTTTACATCCATGGTCGAGATATTATTAGCTACAATAACAAAGAAACGGAGAGAAATATTGGTTTACATTAAGCAAATACCAGAAGAGTAGTTAGGGTTTACAACCTAAAAATGTCAGAAGAAGGTAAATAAGTCGTTTCCGAACATAGCAGTTTCTTTTTTTTTTAGATGGAAACGTTGTTATAAATACAAGACCCTTATTCCTTTTGTAAATCACATTCACCCCAACCGGGAAGACATTGACTGATCTCTTGAATATTTTTTCCTTTTATTTTATAAAAGGAAAAAATGAGTTCTCAAGTCTCATGGTGGGTTTTTGGGATGATGATCATTGTGTTGCTTCTCAACTTGGAAGGAGGAGCCTCTGAGGAGACTCAGGTATGTAATGTGTCACAATAATTCTGTTATTAATTACATAGTAATGGAATCATAAAACCGATCGGGTAAAGGAATGGTTAATCTGCATTGCATATATAGATCCACATAGTATACCTTGGTGAAAGAGAGCATAATGATCCGGAGCTTGTAACCGCCTCGCATCTCCGCATGTTAGAATCATTACTTGGAAGGTACGTACCAAAAAAAAACAAATATCTAGACATCATGTACACCAAAATATTCTTGAAATTAATATCATTGTAACAATAACGGGTTTTGTGGAAATATATATGCATGGTTGCAGCAAAAAAGATGCGAGTGAGTCCATCGTTCATAGTTACCGACAGGGTTTCTCAGGCTTTGCCGCCCATCTTACGGATTCTCAAGCAAAAAAGATATCAGGTGTGGGCACTTAAAAAAAAATAGCATATTATAGAAATATAAAGCACATTTTATAAGAGGTTAATTATAATTAATGGATTTGACTTCTTCCCATAAATATGTTTAGAGCATCCGGATGTAGTTCAAGTGTCACCCAATACTTTCTACGAGCCTCAAACAACAAGGGCATTTGATTACTTGGGGCTTTCTCCAAGCTCACCTACAGGACTTCTTCATGATTCCAAGATGGGTGAGGATGTCATCATCGGTATCTTGGACTCAGGTACGTACCTTTGATATAACGTTTGCATAGAGATCCCTCCAAAATCATAGACTTATATATTTTTGTATGTGTCCTCAGGCGTGTGGCCAGAGTCTCCGTCCTTTAGTGACAAAGGGCTAGGCCCAATCCCAAAAAGATGGAAAGGAACCTGTGTGGACGGCGAAAACTTCGACTCGAAGAAGCACTGCAACAACAAGCTGATAGGAGCAAGGTACTACATGGACAGCCTGATGAAGAAAAACAAAACGAACACGGGAATACCAGCCACCGAGTTCATGTCAGCGAGGGAAGTCTTGCCTCACGGGTCCCACGTGGCCTCCGTAGCAGCGGGCGCCTACGTCCCAAATGTGAGTGATAACGGGTTTGGAATGGGCACAGCGAGAGGAGGGGCACCGAAAGCGCGTCTCGCCGTCTACAAAGTGTGTTGGCAAACGGAAGGTGGCTCGTCCGCGAGCGCGGACATACTAAAGGCCATGGACGATGCCATAGGGGACGGTGTGGACGTGATATCGGTTTCTTTAGGAAGGGCGATCCCTATTTTAAGGGAAATCGATGAGAGTAATGTGATCTCGTATGGAGCATTCCACGCAGTCTCCAAGGGCATTACAGTGCTCATGGCAGCCGGGAATTTCGGGCCCCATGCTTACTCCGTCCAAAACATAGCTCCATGGATTATAACAGTGGCTGCCACAAACCTTGACCGGTGGTTTCCCACACCTATGACACTAGGAAACAATGTGACATTAATGGTAACAAAAAAGTAGCCAATTACTACATGAGCATGCAAGTAATGTAACATCCTAATGTGTTACTTACTATATATGTGTAGGCACGAACCCCATCCATGGCACCTGAGTTCCAAGTAGAACTCATATACGTAGACAGCTCAAAACAAATAACCAATGCAGCAGAAGGAAAGATGGTGCTATGTTTTATAACAGCTGAAAACGGAGTCACTGTAGATACTCTTATAACTCAACAAATGCAAGTTGGGGCGGCGGGTTTGATCGTTGCCGACAAAAGAAGTGATATGGTCATATTCTCAGGAGCAGGTATGAATTTACTCAGTATCGACTATGAACAAGGGACCACAATCTTGAACTACATAAAATCCACCAGGTAATTTATTTATTTATTTATCTTATGTGAACCACCACTGGTTAATTAATTAATTTGATCACTTTTGCAAAGTTGTTTAAAAAAAAAGACTCACTTGATTAATTAACAGTAAGCCAACCATAAAATTGAGTCCTTCAATCACACTCACTGGACCAATTGTAGCTACTAAGGTTGCTGACTTCTCAAGCAGAGGACCCAATTCTGTATCTCCATATGTTCTCAAGGTAACAAACTTGATTCACTCTTTCTATATAATATTAGCAAAGGTTCTTTTTTCACCAAACACTAACATTATTTGTTACACAGCCGGATATTGCAGCACCAGGTGTGGCCATAATGGCAGCTATTACCCCGGAAAAAATGGGCGCTGAGAATGGGTTCACGGCTATGTCTGGCACTTCAATGGCAACACCTGCCGTTGCCGGTGTGGTTGCTCTACTCAAAGCTGCTCATCCTGATTGGTCTCCTGCCATGCTTAAATCTGCTATCATCACTACTGGTAAAAAATTATACTCATATGATTTTTTTTTTAATTCTTTTGCATATCAAATTAAATATTTGAGTTATTTTTTAATGATTTAATCAATTGACTCTATACTTGGTTAAGCTTCCTCAACGGATCCCCATGGAGAACCTATCTTCTCAGAGGGGTTATCAAGGAAACTAGCTGACCCTTTTGATTTCGGGGGAGGACTGGTGAACCCTAACAAAGCAGCAAACCCTGGTCTTGTTTATGACGCAGACGCAGAAGACTACAGGCGTTTTCTTTGTGCTTCTAACTACGACGAGACGTCCATCACCAAGATATCAAGGCAACAAACGCTGTATAAATGTCCGAGTCCAAGGCCGTCTATGCTCGATCTCAATTTGCCGTCTATCACCATTCCCTTCCTCAAGGAAGATGTGACACTCACTAGAACCGTCACCAACGTTGGACCTGTCGACTCCGTGTATAAACTCAGCGTTCAGCCTCCTATGGGTGTTAAAATCTCCGTCACGCCGAACACATTGGTCTTTAACTCCAGTGTTAAGAAGCTTAGCTACCAAGTCACTGTCTCCACAACTCACAAAGCCAATTCTATTTACTATTTTGGGAGTTTGACATGGACGGATGGTACTCACAACGTCGTTATCCCATTATCTATCAGGACACAGATGTTGAAGAACTTTGACCAATAAGTTTACATTGTTTCTATGATCATATTGTCTCATTAACTCCTAATGAGTTTTCTAAAACAGTGCACTTCAACTATTGTGTTACATTTGTTTCGAATGCCTTGTAAGAACAGAACCTGTCTCAATATTAATATTATCAAAGTTTAAAACTTCTCTATGATGCAAATGAATTTAAATATTTAATACTTCAAATACAACCAATGTCATCATATTCGTACCATCAAGAAAATAGAAATAGAAGACTCAATGTAAAAAAAAAATGTCTCCTGCTTTAACAAATGCCAACATGGCCATCTGACCTTTTGTCACATTTAGTATTCAAGGAGGATCATTTAAAAAGGTAAAATGCGCATCATCTTTTTCAGAACTAAGTAAACCCCAAAGTAAAAACTGTAAGAATCTGCTACAATAGCGTGTCTAAATGAGAAAAAACAGAAGAGAGATTCATTACCATCAAGTTCCTTCAGCGAGTAGATGTTTTCTCCCAGTCAAGCTGCTTTAAGCAAGTGCATGTTTCTTGTTGTAAAGTTCATTCTACTTCCACGCACTGTCCAAACCATCATGGAATAACACCCGTAAGCGTTCTATTAACACTCAGAACCATCAGTCCGAAATCAATAGCTAGATCAAGAAACCATTCTCAAATCTAGTAATCTAAAAATGAGAAAAGGTTGAGTGTAGCATCTTTCTCCTTATCCTTTTCAGCTTTATTCCTGCGACGGTGGTTTTGGTGGCGCAGAGGTCCAGCATGTTTTCCAAGAACAACAATGAATGCCAACAAACCAAATGCCCCCAGAAGTGTCTTTAAACCCATTCCCACTTTCCTGGGAATCCAAATGACAAGAGCAGAGACGGAAAAAGAAAGATAAGAAACTCCACAAGTCAAAATCATACTGTGCAGTTATATTTGTTATATGATATAAATTATAACATACCTAGGAGGTCTTCTTTGGCTTTCATCTATGAAAACTTCATTATCAGTTTCATAATCTGTTTCAGTCAGAAGTTCATAATCACCTTCATCATCTGATTCAGTCAGTGGTTCATAATCAACTTCATCATCTGCTTCAGCCAGTTGCTGATTTGGGACTTCAGTGACTTCTCTGTAAGCAAGAGTTAGACCTGTCTCAAGAATGGTGACTTTATCTCCAAAATCCACAGAAACTTCCACTTCATCCCCTGTTTCTAACAAGAAATCTTCATTTGAAAAGTGCCCTTGCCATATGTGTTTTTCACGGTACATACGAATGTGATCTGTTGCTGGAGAGCGGCTCCACACATCTCCCTTGGTTTGATTCTTCAATGTGATCTTTGGAGTGTATGCAGACATCACATCATCTTGTTGACTCGCGTATGTTGTCCACACCGTAAACCCGACCAGATCCGAATTCAAAGTTGGTTCAGGGACAGTAAAAGATATTGAACGTGTCTCATCCCTGAAACTAACCCAGTCAGGAAGGCTTGATGCCGGGACAAAAATCCCCCCATTGGCTCCAACAGCCCATCCCTGTAACACAGATACCATCAATAATCCCGGCTAAGGACACATTCCTAGTCATCATAACTAAGTGAAAAAATAGTAAATACAAAACTCATTGCTACTTTGATTACAAGAATCAAGAGAGGCTTAGAGAAAAACCTGCATGATTCTTTCTCTGTCAGTATATGGTATGTTGTTGCACATTTCCATGTGGATGGCTCCGACCGTTTTCAGCTCCTCCAGCCCTGGGGTCTCAACAAGATTGTAACAATTTGTGAGGTGCAATGACTGCAACACTTTGCACTCTAGTAAGTCTGGAGTTCTTTCCAACACAGTACAGTTTCTCGCGTAAAATGACCTCAACTTCTTCGGTAAACTAAACATGGATCGAAGTTCTGAGCAATTATCCAGCTTAAGAATCTGTAGACTTAAAAGACGCGCAAAATCCGTTTGTAAGGTACGGAAGTTGTTGCCTTGGAGATCAAGTTCTTCGAGAGAAGAAAAACTCCCAAGATTTGTAGGAACCAACTCATCCGATAGATTGCACGAACCTAAACGCAAAGTCCTTAAGCAGTTCAAACCGTTCAATGAGAGCGGGGGACTTAACAGAGCCACTACTTGAGAGCTTTCATCAGAGTTGGTGTAGTGTCTGTCCTTCCATAACTCCTTGCAGCCATGAAGGGATAACTCTTTCAGTTTCTTTAGTTTTTCACTCGAGGAAGGAATTTGCGTTATAGCAGTATAATCAGCTTTAAGAGTTGTCAAGGACTCCAGTTGACCTAAAGCATCATCCAATCTCTCAAGCTGTGAGCATCCCGAGAGAATGAGTGTTTCCAGCAACTTCAACGTATAAAGTTCCAGCGGGAGTTCACTAAGCTTGATGCAACCACTCAGATTTAATAGAATCAGGCTTCCTTGAAGAACCTCTATGGACTTGTGAACTTTAACCAAACTTTGACAGTTTATCAAGAGCAGCTTCTCAAGGTTTGGGAGATAAGAGAAGTCTGGAGTCTCTGTAAGCTGGGTAGAGTGACTCAGGTCAAGGTATTTTAACTCCTTAAGTGACTCATGAGGCTTCTCCCCACGAAAAAAGAACAAAAATCAAAGAATCAAACGTCGACAATGAAGAATAATCATATACTTCTTTACCTTTTGATCATTCCAAAGTCGTTTAAGGTTGCTGTTTTGCATGTCCATGACGACTAAACTTCTCAAATGTAAGTTTATGGGGACAGATTCCTCAGGAAACCCAAGCCAACAAAGCCATCGTAAGCCTTTTGGAAATTTGTCATAGCTTCCGTTGAGTGCTACATGACTGAGCTGTAACAGTCTCAGCCTACGTAGCCTTGAAAATGCTTTAACCTCAAGGTTCTCGACAGCCGTAGCTTCAGCCTTCAAGCTGAGTCCTTCAGTTGCTTCTGTTCCCTGATATAGAACAAACAATTTCATTAGCTAAATGTTTATATTAGGTCTCCCTTGTAAATTTTGGATGATACAGAGAATCCATGGGAATGTTGTTCCTTACAGAACAGTTAGCCAATACATCAATAGCATGATCACGTTCCCACAATCTACTCCATTTCTCGCATTTACTCAGAGATGTTCCTTGGACAATATATCTTCCCATGTCTCGTAGTAAGTCATGCATCATCAGCCTGTTATCATGGATCGTAATGAGGCACCTATCCTTTAACACACTGAGTCCTATGCCAGGATATAATTTGCACCCCTCCAAGATGCAACCAACATAGTCTTTATCCATCCCAATGAAAAAGCAAGAAATATCCAAGAATATGTCTTTCTCTAGTGCGTTTAGCGCATCGAAGCTGATCTGAAGCTTTGCTTGAATGTTATCAACAGGTATTCTTTTCAACGATTCCAACGTGCTTTTCCACTCTGAAAAGCTTCTCTTGTAGAGAAAAGCACCCAAGATTTCCACGGCCAAGGGTAGTCCTCCACAGTATTTAACCAAGTTTTCCGAGAGGTGGAGAAAATCTGCAGGAAGTTCACTACTTCTAAAGGCATGCCAGCTTACAAGATCAAGAGATTCATCAGCGTTAAGTTCATTCGGTGAATATATATTTTTTACGTCAAGCTGCTCTAACAGATGCTTGTTCCTGGTTGTAATGATTATCCTGCTTCCTGGACCAAAGCAACTCAGACCTATTCCGACTGAGTGAAGCTGAACCATGTCTTCAACATCATCAATTACAACAAGTACCCTTTTGTTGCGAAATCTTTGTTTCACTGCATCATCCATGTTGTTGAACACTGCGGGGTCCCTCCTTAAGATATCCGAAAGAAGCTTTTTCTGAAGAAGAAACTTCGCTTCAGGATTCTTAAAGTAATCTCTAAAGTTTTCTAGGAAACATGTTCCTTCAAAGAAATGGGAGGAACTGTTAAATGCAGCCTTGGCTAAGGTTGTTTTGCCGATCCCAGGCATTCCCAAGATTCCGATCATCCGAACATCATCCAGACCAAAGCACATTAGCTCCTTGATACGGCCTACACGTGATCTAATACCAACCGTATATGTTGGTAACTGCAAGTATGAACTAGGCAGCCTTACGAGAATGTCATTAATCAAAACGTCGATCATTTTTGCATCAGTATCCCCTGCACGATGCATATCATAATCATTGCTGGTTATATATGTAGATAAGAAACGAAAAAAAATAGATATAAGTAACAAAAACAGCAGAGTAGAACGAACCGACCAACAGTTAGGAGTGTGATACCCTGCCAAATTTGAAATATCCGTTAACGCTTCCCTCCACTGCTTCAACTTGCTCTCTGGATGACGTCTACGGTGTTTATCAAAGGGTTCACCATATGATCCAGTTTGTCTGCGTACATCTGCTGGTTCAACCTTGTAGAAAACAGGGAGTACCATTTGTCCGGAGCCCCTTCTGAAGCATTGCATAATGTACAGGAGCTCATCAAGGCACCAAGATGATGAAGCATAGTTCTCGGATAAAACAACAAGGTGAATTTTGGAAGTTTGAATGGCCTTCATCAGCTCCGGGGATACGCTTTTTCCTTTTCTTAGTTCGCTTTCGTCCATGTAAAAGTATATACCAGATGCCCGTAGAGCCGCGCATAGATGGGCTATAAACCCCTTGCGCACATCTGGTCCACGGAAACTTACGAACACGTCGTAACTCCATCGCTCCTGGCTTTGTTCACTGGAATCACCCATACCTGAAAAGTTTAGTTTTTTTTTTGGTGGGAGTGAGAGATGCTCCAGGCAGGCTTAGTATATTTCCGGTTTTACAAAGACATGAAAGCGAAACATGGTTTGCTTACTTGCTTTGAACCTCTCCTTCGTGGCAGGTTAGTAGTCTCTCCGGGACCGAAGAACCGGATCTCAGACAGACAGATCTAACAATCAGAACCAGAGAAAATTTGCAACCAGACGGATCGGATCCAGATTAGTAGGTGCATCTAAAACTAGTGTCTACGTCCGTTGACTTTGACAAGCAACAAATGTAAAGGTCAGGTGCAGCATTTAGTGGGACTCTTCATGAGTCTCCTGTCTCCCACCCAATAAACAATTAGAAAACAAAAATAAAGCAAGAGAGAGTAACAGATTTGGAAAGGTAAAGATAGTCATTCTCATCGGTTTAAAAAATAAAACAAAACTGAAAAATTAAGAAAACAATTTTCTATCGGTTGAAGACTTTAGACCACCTCCATCAAGGGGTTCCTATAGGGTTCTAAACCAAAAAGTAAAAAAAAATTAAATCAAAAAGGCCCAAAAATAAGAGAACCGCTGCTTAATT
>JABAYD010015197.1:0-12751 GCA_014822095.1 Diplotaxis tenuifolia
TGTCCCTCAGAATAGCGATGTTTTCTTGTAGTGTCAGGAGCAAATTTATGTTTAAATTTACTTATCATATTCACTAAAATAATAAAAATTTATAAAAAGGACTTGGAATCTAATAAATATATAAATTTATAAAAGAAACCCAAAATCTAAGCAAAACCCTTTTTATCTCTCCCTCTTGCACACAGACAGACACACTCATGTTAAAAAGCCTCAGAGACAGCTCTTCTCAGTTGAGAGAAACCTTCCAAGACAATCAGAGTCTGAGAAAAACATGTCCCAACAACATCTTTTTCTCATTCTCCTCTCGCTTCCCTCCATTGTTCTTCTTAATCCCATTTCGGCCTCTCCAACTATCCAAAAATTCAAAGAAGCCCCACAGTTCTACAATTCAGCTGATTGCCCCATAATCAATCCCGGAGATGACGACGATGACGTGTCGGCGAAGCCAATATTCTGCTCTCGTCGAGCTGTCCACGTGGCCATGACACTCGACACCGCCTACATTCGCGGCTCAGTCGCCGCCGTCCTCTCCGTCCTCCAACACTCCTCATGCCCTGAAAACATAGTATTCCACTTCGTAGCCTCCGCTTCCGCCGACGCGTCGTCTCTGCGCTCCACCATCTCCGCCTCGTTCCCTTACCTCGACTTCGAGGTCTACGTCTTCAACGTCTCCTCCGTCTCCCGTCTAATCTCCTCCTCGATCCGCTCCGCCTTAGACTGTCCGTTAAACTACGCCCGGAGCTACCTCGCCGACCTCCTCCCGCCGTGCGTCCGCCGCGTCGTCTACCTAGACTCCGACCTAATCCTCGTCGACGACATCTCCAAACTCGCCGCCACGGATCTCGGCCGAGACACCGTCCTCGCCGCGCCGGAGTACTGCAACGCCAACTTCACCTCGTACTTCACCTCAGCCTTCTGGTCAAACCCGACACTCTCCTTAACGTTCGCCGATAGAAAAGCATGTTACTTCAACACCGGAGTGATGGTGATCGATCTCTCGCGGTGGCGCGAGGGAGAGTACACGGCACGTATAGAGGATTGGATGGCGATGCAAAAAAGAATGAGGATTTACGAGCTCGGTTCGTTACCGCCGTTTTTACTGGTTTTCGGCGGTTTGATTAAACCGGTTAATCATAGGTGGAACCAGCACGGTTTGGGAGGAGATAACTTCAGGGGATTGTGTCGAGACTTGCATCCTGGTCCGGTCAGTCTGTTGCATTGGAGTGGGAAAGGTAAGCCGTGGGCTAGACTTGATGCTGGTCGGCCTTGTCCGTTAGACGCGCTTTGGTCTCCGTATGATCTTCTCCAAACGCCGTTTGCTTTGGATTCTTGACCAATTTCGGTTTACTTATTATACCGTACATACATACATAAAATTAAATATATGAATTTTTGTTTTCATGTAAATCTATTCATAAATTGTGACAAACAGAAAAACGTTTTGCTTATGTTCATTGTTGTTTCATGTTTTAATCGGTTTTGTTTGAAGTACATAGAGAAGTAAACAGTAGAACAGAGGCGACTGAAAATATTATACGAGATTAGAGGCGGCAAAACGCTGTGTTTGTGTTAGCATGTTGAGATGCGAGTAAATAGAAAGACGGAATGGAATTACTCTTTTTAAAATATAATTTTCTTTTAACGATTTCGTTTGTAGATTCATGAAAACTAATTTAGTCTAGACAGTTTGTATTAGTGTTATCCCTACATGGTAATGTTCAAAGACATATTTTTGATTAAAAAGAAGCATTTTACATTGTTATTTTCTTTGGTTTCATGTCCACAGTATAGAAAGAAATCAACTGGAGATGACTGAATAATCTAATCGTTCAGTGTATATTAGCCGCAAAAGGATACGTTTGCGTTTGCATACGTGATATGGGGGCATATGAGAGTAAATGGAAAAAAAGGTATTTTGAGATAGAATTTATAGCCTTTCCCCAACTACAAGAATCTATAATTGTAAAAGGAAGGTATATGATGATGTTCCATGGACCGATTCTATGTGTTGTAAATGGTTCATAGGTTGAGGGGGCACATGTGTTGCCTAATTTTCGAAGTTCTATTATCCATCTTTCAAAAAAAAAATAACAGAAGCACGTGTCTTAAGTTCATTTTCTCTAATGAAAATACCAAAACATACAAAACCAAAAGAAAAAGAGATGAAAACATGAAAACCAAACTAGCTGTTTTCGACTTGTATCCCCATGACACTCTTTATGTGTAAATAGTGGATATTACTAGAAATAACAACGTAGCTATTTTTTTCAAAAAAACGTTCTTGTAGAAATAGACTACTACTACAACTCACAAGCAATTCGCTACCAGGAAGTAATGAGAGACTATTATGCAGATCCATAGTGCTAATTTAATAATTAGTAAATTAAAACAAAATTTAATAATTGTTTTTTAAGAAAATAATTAGAGCAGTGTGTCGGTGGTGGTACGTAGGAGCGAGTAACAAGAAAAAGCACGAGCAAAGTCCCATCTTACATTAATGTTCAGTTTGACCTTTGAGCCTACTTTCATTAGTTTTCAATGTTTTCATACATCCGTAACATTTAAAATTTTATTTACCCTCCAATTCCTATATGATACTCCTATTATTTACAAAGAAATTGTTACAAAAAATGTATAGCGAATGGAATTTCATTTGGCTCTAGCCTATAAATATCAAGTTGAGTGACTTCTGAACTTTTATAAAGCAAAACGTGACGATGGGTCTACCATGTCGCAAACAGTACCATTCAAAATCATATCAAACCAAACAAGACCGGGATAATATCTCTGTATTTGGCAGATGAGAAACACAAATCGAAGGTAGGTTTGTGGTATGTTCAAATTCAAGAATGGAAAAACCGGTAGCTCGTCAATTTTAATCACAGTAGATTGAGTTGATCTGAAGCAACTTAATGCTTAATCAATCACATTTATTACATCAAACATTTACTATCGTCTCTGACCAACAATCTGATATAGAGAGCTTACTCGTTTGATCTGTTGATTATCTTATCTCTATTAATAAGACCAGTGACTCACATCCCATCTTGGCCAAGATCTAACTCTGACAATTAACAATTGCCAGTTCTTCAGCTCTGTCACAGTCAAATGACTTGTAATGAATCGTTTTAAATTAGTATTCAGTTATTTAGTTTTCAGTTCGGTTTAATACGGTTCGATTTGGATTGGTCCATCTCTGAATGTGGTAACAGAAATACAAAAGAATCATGGAATGATTACAACTATAATTCAATCACATAAGAATATGAGAGTACCACAATAGAAAAGCAAAACACTTTATGAGTTCTTAAACCGGGAATCTACCAGTCATCTGTATATGCTCAAGTGTTTTTCCCAAACCATACTTGTTAACCGCTAATCTCCCTGCCCTGAACCCGTCTCCATAAACCGGAGACGCATCAGACTCTATCTGGTGCTTGAAAAACTCACCAAGCTTCCTCTCGTATTGCGATCTTGGTCCCTTCTTCAATCCACCAGAAGAAGATGATGAAGATGACGATGATGCAGCATTGCTGTTTCTTGAACCAGAAGCTAACTCTGCTTCTAACCACTTATGAGCCATCACTTGACATATTCCTTCTTCCACGTCTTGGCTCAGTGTACGGAATCCTTTTCAAGACATCATTGTAATGACACGATTCAACAAAATGTGAAACAAGAGAAGAAGCAGACAAATAGAGCAAGAAACTCACCTTTGAGACGCATCCACGCGTGCATCATTTCATGAGCTAGAATCGAACCAGTGAGTAGCCTAGGGAGACCAAATAAGATGAGAATGGCAGTGACCTCACATTGACGTGTTAGCTTGTAAGGCTCGGTAATCATATTCCCAGCATGCTTAGATCTCTTTCTTACAGTGCTAACAGTTTGTTCTTCTGAAAGGCAGAGTCCTCTTGTCTCTGGCATGTGATAGTGACCCTAAGAAAGCGAAAAGCTAAAACACTTTGGACAAAAAATAGAAGCAAAATATGTTATATATTGGCTGAAGTATAATTGTTACTCACATTCTTTTCACCTTCTCTGGCTTCGTTAAGAGCTTGCCTCTCAACTAAAAGAAGTGGAACGTCCTGCTCTACTTTCATGAACAGCCCCTCATAGAATGCTTGTATCTGCAAGTATAGAGGTTGGCATTGAAAAGTGTCCATGACCGCTGAGTCCAGACACTCGAGGCAAAGTTTCCGTCCATCGTTAAGTTCAACATATCCTGTATTCCTTGGCTACAAAAAAAAAAAACAAAACGATATTTGGAAACTTTCCTCCCAAAAGGTATTGACTTTGAGTAGATGTTTGTTGTAAGACCCACCTCCATTCTTTCACAACTGCAACATCTTGGGGTAGCATCGTGTTCGTGAGAAGGACAATACTTCTGAACCCAAAAAGGATGTGCCCTATATTCAATAAGACCAGCAAGGTTTGTTGGAATCTGTCACAAGAAAATTTGCATTTAAGAAAAACAGAATGCAAACAGAATATAAGTGCAATATCCGAAGAAAGAAAGCATTAAACGATGGAAAAGGTTAAAGATTTACATACAAAGTGGCTGCAGACATCACATTTTGGATGATATCTCTCCCTGTAACAAGCTTTGTGAAAAGGGAAGTTTCCAGATGTTGAGAACTATTAAGAAAAAAAAAGGAAAACATGTTATTCATTACTTCAACGGTTAACTGAGAAGTTGGAAGAGAGCTTGAGTTCACCTCGTACTCAGAAATGGGGTGCCTACAACCATAACATCGAAAACATTCAGGATGCCATAGTGCATTCAAGCAATTCAGAAACCTTCCATGGCCAATCTCCATATTGCATCCAGCACAAATCCTAGGTAGTAACACGTTGTTGATAAGTTATTTGCCTAGACAGGAACTAACAGATATTGATTATCAAAAGTGAACCTGAAATCCATAGGGAAAGCAGTAGGTCTTGGATAATAAATATCTCCATTGGCATATACATTCCCTCCACCTCCATGCATATTATGTCCATTCCCGTATAAGTCTCCTCCAGACCCATATGCATTCCCAATATCATAACTACTTCCATGCTTCTGATTCCCAACGATCATACTTTCTTGTATGGCTCTAGCAAGTTGCTCATCTTCATCCACCATTGCGTATTTCCCTGCAAAGTTCAAATGTATTTTAACAACAAAACCCTCTTTTCATATATTATGTTTGGCTCAGGAAAAAGGACTCACCAGCACTTGTATTAGTCTGTCCTTGATTCTCTTCTAATAAAGACAATGCAATTGCACGGTTAATCTCTTCATTTTCCTGCTCATTTGATGTTTCCTCCTAGTAAAAAGGGAAACAAAACAAATGTTCAAGCAACAGTGTAAACCAGAGCTGTGTATATAATCAGATAAAGATAGTCAAAGTAACCTCAGAGGTAGATGGTTCCTGAGTATGAGTTTCATCAGGGTCAGCATCTGTATCCGCACTAGGCTCATCATGTGAAGAAGAATGTGGATAACTGTTGTAATAGCCACTGTGATTGTAGTCATTCCCAAACCGGAACCTTTGTGTAGAGCCTTTGAAGATCTTATTAAACCAACCCATAGCAACCTCTTCCTAACAACTATCTGCTCATTAGTCAATGCAGCTAAAACTTCTTTCACCTGCACAAAGTTGTTTCACTAGTTCATTCCCAAACATCAAAAGCCACATAAAGAAAGAAAAAACAGCAATTTTGAATCAACCAAACACATTAAAAAAAACCCTAAACCTGCAAACAATTAGGGCAAACGAGTTCAAAAAATGAAAACCACCAATTCAGCATGGAAGATATCAAATATACCTTGAGAAAATTTAGGCGAAATTCCTGGATCAGAGATAAGATCTCAGTTAATGCTTCCACGAAACCCCAAATAAATCTCAAAACACGATTTAATCTCCGCTTTTTACGGTTACAAGAAACGATCGAATCACGAAACTGCAGGCACAAGGGGAATCTTAAAAAGACCCCTTTAGCTTCTTCTTTTCTTTAAACTTTGGGAGAGAATCAAAGAATCTTACAGAATGGGATAGAGAAAAAAGTAAAGGAAAAAAAAAAAAAAAAGAAACTAAATTTTAAAAAATAAAAACAAGAAGGTAAGGTAACTTTGACAAAATCAATGTCTTCTACTCAAAAAGGAACCAACCCAGAATGTGCTTCATTACTACGCTATTTTTCAAAAGTCAAACTTTTTTGTACAAACGCATACACCCAAAATATATTTTTTTAAAAAATTGGATTTTTGTTTTCTTTCCTTGATGAGGATCAACAGAAAAGTAAGGGATCGTTGATCGAGAGTTTTGGAAACGAGATTGCAGGATAATTTAATTTAAGACAAAAAGTCTCCGCGTCGGGAGTTTGGTCGTCGAGCTTCCTTCTCTTTCCAGGGGGAAACGTTTTTCCGACGCTGAGGAGTTAAGACAGAGAGAGAGAAAAAAAAAAGTCAATTCTTATTTGCAAATCTTGTTTTCACATTTTTTATGCATATAACTAAGATACTTAAATATTGTTTAATAATAATAAGAGTGACATATAACCCAAATTGTTCACTTGATTATAGACATCAAAAATCTTGCTTAGCTCAGAGTTTTGATCTACGTAGGTTTTGATTCACAAGAAGAGTTTTTAATGTTTAGTTATTTTTCATTGGTAATTCAGCATAAAGCTAGGAAAGAAAGGAAAAGAAAAGAAAAGAAAAAAGCATATTTACAATAATCAATTAATGATGTGGACGAACCTTGATTCGATGATTTCTAGATATTACAAGCAAACCCAATTAAAGAATTTTTTATTCGAAAAGGAAAACTTTAACTTGAAAGAAAATTATTACTGGGGTAAAGAAAACGGGAAAGGAAAGTTTAAATTTCTTCTAAAAAGATAAAGGTCAATCATGTCATATTTGCATTAGTCTAGTCTTCTATACACACACGTCGTAAGACGCTACGTCGATTATACGAGAACCATTTTTGTTGATTAATTAATCAACTCGTGTTATCTATAGATATTACGTGTCGATAAACCGGTGATTAATATACGTGAAGTCACCGTTTCATTTCGTATACATTCGCGCAAGTTATGGTGACCGTGACTGAAAATATTATTGGGTTTTCTAGGCCCATAAAATTACAAGCTTAGAAATTTATAAAAATCATAGATTGCTAACCCATTTGCAGAAGTTGAATCAAAAATATCATTAGTTCAGTGCCAGTCCGATGTTGTCCAAGTTCCGGAGTAACTTCTCAATACGCCAGCCACATCCAAACATACACATGATATATAATATAACCGGATCAGCATCTTTTGACTGAATAATGATCTGGCCATAATAATATGAAGTCATAATTAACATTAAACACCTAATAAAAAAGGTTAAAAATAAGTATTGTATCAAATTTCTTAATCTACCTGTAGATATGTAAAACGTCAATTAATTAAGCTAAAAACCTAAAAAAATATGAAAACTTTGAAAATACCTAAATAGTATAAATGTGGACATCAGTATTTGTACTGAATAAATAAAATTACTTTTCTAATCCTTTATTAAGCAAACCTGTTTAGTAGTTGTACGAAAGTAGTTTGTGATGTAGAAGATAGTATTTATTAAGATTTTGTTAAGATTGAAATTAGATATTTTTGCTTGTTTTCGAAAAAGAGTAACATTTACTTTTTTTAAACAACAAGAATAACATTTTCATTAGTTTTGTTTCTTGTTTTCGAAAAGAGTAACATTTATCTAACGTATGCGGTTATAATAAATACTGACAAAATTAAAAAAAAAAGATTTAGGTGCGTTACGTACAAAATAATGTATGTTATGTAACAAACAAATAACCTTCGATCACTTATTCTGCGACAATCTCACCATTCTTCATCTCTAGGATCTCGAATTCTCTATGTATATGAGCACTCCGAACACATTCATTGCTTTGAAACTTCGCTTTCATGGAATCCCAGAGATTCTTACAGTTGTTTTTCTGCAGAATCTGCTTCAAGATGGTCTTGTCGATAGAGAACAAACAAATAATTTTTCATTTTCATATCCTTGAGCAGGAGTTTGGTCGGGAGTTTGGTCGTGTCGTCGAGCTTCCTTCTCCTTCCAGGGGGAAACGTTTTTCCGACGCTGAGGAGTTAAGAGAGAGAGAGAAAAGTCAATTCTTATTTGCAAATCTTGTTTTCACATTTTTTATGCATATAACTAAGATACTTAAATATTGTTTAATACTAATAATAAGAGTGACATATAACCCAATTTATTGTTCACTTGATTATAGAAATCAAAAATCTTGCTTAGCTCAGAGTTTTGATCTACGTAGGTTTTGATTCACAAGAAGAGTTTTTAATGTTTAGCTACTCTCTCCGTCTCATAATAGTCTCATAATATTTGACGTTTTAGGAGATTATTTTTGTTCTAAATTATTTGACGTTTTTAATTTTCAATGTAAAATTTAATACTAATTAATGTCAAATGACCAATGATATAATACATTCTATTTTATTATTGGTTGAATTATGGTTAGGTAAACAATTAATGATGTTTTTGTATAAAAAATTAGGAAAAATTAAATATTTTTTAATATACGTGCATACTTTTAAAACGTCAATTATTAAGGGATGAATGTAATATTTTTCATTGATAATTCAGCATAAAGCTAGGTAAGAAAAGAAAAGAAAAAAGCATATTTACAATAATCAATTAACGATGTGGACGAACTCTGAAACGCTTGATTCGATGATTTCTATATATTACACGCAAACCCAATTAAATATTTTTTTATTCGAAAGGGAAATTTTAACTTGAAAGGAAATTATTACTGGGGTAAAGAAAACGGGAAAGGAAAGTCTAAATTTCTTCTAAAAAGTAAAGGTCAAACATGTTATATCATGTTACATTCGCAAGACGCTACGTCGATTATACAAGAACCATTTTTGTTGATTAATTAAGAGAAATTTGCTCTCTTACCAAAACTTTATGCATTATTAGCGAACTACCAAATGAGGGAAAAACAGTTACTGTTAACCCAAATCAAATGACACTCATATTCTTTCCTCACACTCTCTCACTTGCCCTTTAATCAACCGATAGCCTCCTCTCTTCCTTGCGCGAGCGGTCTCAGATACCAAAGATACGCATAAATCTTTTGTGTCAGACTATACTGTTCACCATACAACATCAGCGTTTTAATCGATGACAGTAAAGGATTTGAAATTTATGGTTTTAACTTATACCCGCACATCTTTTTCTCTGACCCAATCTCAAAATAAACTGAAAACTGTTATACATGGAGGAGAACGACGGCCGGCGGAGGCCTCCTTGTCAGCTTCCTGAGAGAATTTTCGCCGTCGGTGAAGAACCCACCGGTGTTAGGGTTACTCCGTATCACAAGGCAGACGGGATTAGACAAATCCTCAAAGCATTTACTCCTCATGAAATTGAAGAGATTAGGGCTTCTCCATTTGGGAAATTGATTGAGACATCAGACCAACCAAGTTTCTCAGGGCGGTTTGGGAGATACCTATTATCAAGACAACTCAAGATGTTGAAGAAACACGAAACATGGTTTTTGATGCACGAGATTTATGCGGCATGGAAGGTACTTTACGACATAGCTTTCTTCATGACTTGTTTTGCTGGATATGCTTAACTTGTTGTTGCAATTTAAATGGTTTGCAGGCATTAGTACAATATATAATGTTAGATCCAAATGGTGAATCAAACCTTGATTCAGAGTATGAGTGGTCAGACGACGAAGATGATGTAGCCGTATCTAATGTGGTTGAGCTTATAAACGACCACCATAACTTCTTCTCAGAATACTTCATTGGTGGGTCAACCAAATACCATGTTAGTAGGATGCGCGAAGAGGTAAAATCTGATGTTGTAAACCGGAAGACTGGAAAAATTAAGAGTAGTAGTAGTTCTCAGATACCAGAGGGACTTGATGTTGATATGGTGGCTACTTTAGTTAGAGAAAAGCTTAAGGAAGATCTTCAAATCCTTCATGGGTCCATATCAACAATGCAGGAATCAATTACAGGCTATACATATACAATTCTTTTCAATTTCGGTGAGTTTTATGGAGCAGTCCAAGATAGTGTTGCCAAAATCACAACACTCTCCGACCAACTACAAAACACTGCCACCCCCGTAGAAGGATCTTCATTAGAAAGGGAAAAGCAGCGCCCCACAGTGGTGGACGCGAGCACACAAATCCTGCCTGACGCTATGACGATAATCTCCGACGCAATTAATTTTGCTAGCCGTTCAACTCCCGAAGAAGCATATGTAAGTTTAGTTATAGCCGGTTACTAGTATATATATAAGAAACTAAATTTATTTGTGATTGGCTAATGTACTCTGTTAACAGGATGGTGAAACTAACACAGCCGCTCCAACAGCGGTGAGTGGGGCGACGGAAAGGTGTGCCGAAGAAGTTGTTGACGCTCCTCAAGCACCACCCCTTACGGCTGACACCGCGCAAGATTTTGTATGTGTTTTCAGTTGGTACACTTTGCCGGTTATTGTCAAGATTATAAAGGCTATACTTTATGTTTTCTGGCTAGCGTCTCTAGTTAACAGGGAGGAGATACTATCATTGTCAAGATTTTTTTTTGTTGCTTTATTCGGAAAAAAATATGTGTGAAAAACAATTGCTAACATTTCATTAAAGAGGTAAAGCAAAATTTAATACAATAACAAAAGTTAAAGCTAAAAAGTTTTCAAGAAAAGACAAAAATTAATGCTATACCATGAACAAGTTATCTTTGAAAGTGATTGGTATAAGTTGTCTTGTCCTTAGAGGCGAGTGAAACACACTCTCAACATCCATCCCTAGCTTTTCCACATTTTCTTTTTCAAGTCAGTCCTACCTGGTTCGAGTCCTCACTCTTCTCTTCCAGTTTAATTAAGCACTCAAACCCATTAAACAAACACTCTCAACATCCATCCCTATCTCTTCCACATTTTATTTTTCCAGTCAGTCCTACCTGGTTCGAGTCCTCATCTTCTCTTCCAGTTTGATTAAGCACTCAAACCCATAAGATAAACACTCTCAACATCCATCCCTAGCTCTTCCACATCTTTCCTTTTCCAGTCAGTCTTACCTGGTTCGATTTCTTCTCATAATCTACTTTTTTTTTCTTTTCTTTTCAATCTATCTTGTATATTAATTAATCTGTTTTTTTTGCAGGTTGCGAAAACTACAAGCAAGATCATTCATCTTCTCTCTTGCAACATGTAATTTAAACAACACACTATCTTCTTTCATGTAATGCATAATAATCTTGATTCAAAAGATAAAACTCTTTTTAATTAATTTCGACTTTTTGAAAGAAAAAAATATTTTAGAACCAAATATCATGAAATTATACCATGTTGTTTCAAGTAGATCTAAGGTTTACAGTTTGACCAAAAAAAAAAATCTAGGGTTTACAAAGGCTCTAGGGGTTAAATCATTTTGTGGGCCAATTGGATTAGAGTTAACTAGTTCTGAGCCCATTAGAAATTTTTGGACCCGTTACTATTATTATATATTTTTCAATTATTGTCTTTATATGCAACAAAAAGCCCAACAATATTTAATACGCAAGCATTTTTGGGCCTGCAATTGTTGTTATATATAACAAAAAGCCCAAAAATATTTAATATGCAAGTTTTTTTTTAAAATACAGTTTTAGTTTTAGAAGAATATTTCTATTTTTGGCTATATCTATTTGACTAGAATTTAGTAAATTCACTTTTCAATAGCGGTTTATTTAAAAGTATATAAGCTAATATTAATAATAAGTCTATATATACACTAACGTCCTGAGAGAATTTTCGTCGTCGGTGAAGAACCCACCGGTGTTAGAGTTACTCCGTATCACAAGGCAGACGGGATTAGACAAATTCTCAAAGCGGTTTATATACTCTTTACTACTTTGTACTCTAAAATAATAAATAGAGTACATATATATATATATTTTTTATAAAATAAATTTGTAATACGCAAGAAGCGATGACGTAAGCAATGACGCAAGAAGTTCTAGAAGCAATGACGTAAGCAATGACGCAATAACGATGTCGGCACCATTAGATGGAAGACACGTGCACNNNNTCAGCCCTCTCAGTCTAAAATATTCTCACTCTAGAAACTCTTTGTATTCTCATTTCCTTTGTAATACCTCCAAAAAAATTATAAGTTTCAAAATCTTGTAATCAAAATTTCGATATAAATAAAACAAAAATTTAATCAGATTACGTTTTCAAAATACAAAGTCTAGCTAAATTTATAGCAACCCGAATCCAAGAAACTCTGACTATCCGTTAATACCCTCAAAGGTTAATACGGTGTGACAGCAGTATCGGGGAAACTTTGTAATTTACTGGTATCAGGCTAAAACGATCAATTTTCAAAAAGGTTTTTATACGATTTTCTAAAAAACCGCTTTTCGAAAATCGAAATTTACTCTCTAAACCTAAAATCATACCCTCTCCGAGCCAGACGCCGTTTAGTTACGTTCCCGGTGGTAAGTCCTAGGAAGGCAGTAAACCCGTTGGTAAGTTCTAGTTGCGTCAAAACCCGAAGCTGGTAAGCTTTTAAGTTTAGTATGTTCGTAAATTAGATTTCGATGGCATCATCCTTTAGCATCAACTGTTAATTCAAGAGAAATCATAACAAAAATTTCATCTTTAAACAATGAATTATCCAAAAATCATTTACCGCATGTTAATCCAGAACAAATATATCAAATCGGAACATTG